>VYZR01025253.1:43342-58204 GCA_013400675.1 Oxylabes madagascariensis
AGACCCTGGCTGGGACCCCAGGAAAGCATTGCCTTTGACCTTAGTCCATGGGAAAAACTTCCAGCACTCATAGA
This sequence comes from Oxylabes madagascariensis, assembly GCA_013400675.1. Taxonomy (NCBI): domain Eukaryota; kingdom Metazoa; phylum Chordata; class Aves; order Passeriformes; family Timaliidae; genus Oxylabes; species Oxylabes madagascariensis. Next base: position 43,417 of record VYZR01025253.1, read on the forward strand.
TGAATTGAAAACAACAAAGATTTGAAATAGTAGTTTAGTTTGTCACAGGGTAAAATTTTGTAGTTTTGGGTTTTTAGTATGGAAGTAGATCAGAGCAAGATGGAGAATTTTAAGTTGTGTCTCCTTCTTCTTCTTCTTCTTCTTCTTCTTCTTCTTCTTCTTCTTCTTCTTCTTCTTCTTCTTCTTCTTCTTCTTCTTTTCTCCCCCCACCCCCCTTTTTTTTTTTTTCCTTTTTTTTTTTTTTTTTTTTTTTTTTTTTTTTACAGTTCCTGTGAGCAGTGATAAACAAGTCCTGTATTCGTGTTGCATTGATGGCAGTGTGATAGCAGTGTGAGCATGCCAGCTCTGTCAGTCTAGACATGCAGGTACACATGATGTGTTCACACCCTGTCATCTGACAGCCCTTCAGGTAGCAGAGATGTGTATCTCCTCAATGAGATTTAATAACTGAGCTGCTAAAACTGTGAAATACCAAGCACTTCCTGCCCACGCACTTCTTTGTCAGATGAAGCCCTAAATTTCCCTGAATGTGTGTTTCTTTGCTGGGAGAATGTTTAGGATATATTTCAAACCTTTCTCTCTTTATAGCTGCCCAATTCAATTCACTTGTTTAAATTGCAAAGCTGTTTCTCAGAGACCAAGAATAATAATGTAGAAACTATAAAGGTAATTTAAGATCTGATGATGATCCACAGGTTTCAAGCAACCCTTCAGTGTTTCAGGCACTCATTTCCAGACACCGTCAGCTATGGATAGGACACTTAGAGAAGTCAGCTCAGTTTTCAAATGGTCCCTTCAGCCTTGACTTAGTATACTTTTCTTAGCTTTTTATTCTTTTCAGTCCCTTTACACTCCTGTTCCCCTTAGCTCTTTCTTCCCTTCTCCTCTCGTGAATGTTGGCTGCAGCCACAGCACAAGTGGACCCAAATATTTTCTGTGTCAGCTCTGCAGGAATGTGTAATCTAGGGTCCAAGAGCAGAGGAGGAAGAATGTGGAGGACTGGAGTGTCACAGTAAAGCCACCTTTTAGTTATTACCCCAGCCCTGGTGGGTTTGGATTCCTCTAACCACAGGCCTGATCCTCAGTGCCTCTGAAGTCTATTTACAACATGTTTAATAATTTCTACCAGCTGGTTCTTATTGAGACTGTCACTCAAAATTTATGTAACAATTTCATGTATCAAATAACATGGCAAAAAACTCCGTCGTAACCAACTTTATTGTTTTTAGGCTGATAAATTTTTGGTTTTAATTAACAGGCATTTGTTGTCAGCAGTGTTCCTCTGGAGGTTCTCAAAACCCTCTTGGGAATGAGCACTCAAACTTCCTTTCTCCCCAGCAGACTTTGGATCAGGCTCCCAGTGCTGAACCACAGCGTTTGAAGGTCACTTTTCACTTCTAGGATCAACAACCTGGAAACAAAGGAGTGCAATTAAAATTAATGTCCCACATGGCTTAAAAAATAATTGTGAATGCCTTCGAAACCTGACATTTCAACTGGGAATGTAGCTGATTGAATAACAACAAAAAAAGCAACAATCACATGAGGACGCTGCAGTCATATGATTTTTTTGCACAGTCAGTCACAGTTTTGACTTCGATTTATGCTCCCCCTTGTTTCTGCCAGATAATGAAGGCTTAGTTTAAACAAGCCTGTATCCCTAAGGCTATTGCTGTCACCCTGCTCCTTGGCTGGCAATAGGAGGGAGGGTTAGCTCCAGCCAGGGGGATGCGGAAGCATGGATTCTACATATGCAAGATCCACGGGACTGGACATCAGAGCCTGCATTACTGAGAGAAATGCTGGCTAGGGTGCTCTGGGTAATGGTAATAACTCTTACACAGTTAATAGAAAACACTAGAAAAATAGAAGAAACTACCAAAAAAAAAAAAAAAAAAAAAAAGTCAGAGTCCAAAAATCCTTTTTTTTTGGGAAATTTCTTCTTTNCTGGGTAATGGTAATAACTCTTACACAGTTAATAGAAAACACTAGAAAAATAGAAGAAACTACCAAAAAAAAAAAAAAAAAAAGCAGTCAGAGTTCCAAAATCCCTTTCTATTGGGCAATGTCTTCATTCTGTTGTTCCTTGGAATTATGGACTTCCACCTGCCCTGCCCAAAATAAAAATGGTTTGCTGTTACCCAGCTCACTGGTCTCTGGCTAGCCAGCGTCACACTCACGAGTGCTATTCTTTGGGACCACTGAAACTACTACTCAACTCTTTCTTGAGGATTGTATTTGGCTCTATGCCTTGCTATCCCTACCAAAGCTTGTTCTTTGCTGCAAACAACTGCAAGAAACTTCATAAGGCTGCCAGGGCTTCAGCGAAAATCAGCTGCTGCACTGCCTGTGGAACACCTGGGCTGGGGAAGCACACTGAACCTGAATTTGAACCACTAGGTGCAGTGTTTGCCAATCCACGCTGCTCCTCTGGAGCCACTGGTTATACCTCATTTTTAGACTGGGCGGCAAAGTCTATTTTTTGTTTATCACTACAATCCATGAGGTTTATACAATCAATTGCCTGTGTGTGGATCATGGCAACTTGGGAGCTAGATGTGGAGTAGCCATCACCACACAGGGGCTGTGATGGCATCTCTAGCCAGGGTTGGACTGGATAGGCATGCACCCACTAAATGTTTAAATAACATTTTCCTTAACAATCAACTCTGATCAGCAGCCAAGTCAAGAGATGTGTTTGAATTGGCCATTTTCCATTTAGTTTAGAGTTGTTGCCCAGCATATGGGGCGAGCCATGTGGTTAAGTAGTGATGGGTTCATCAAATGCAGTGAGCTGTTGCAGTAACACTTGCAAATCAGGCTGGGGCAAGAGTTAATTTGGATTTCTGGAAATAAGTATTCCTAATTTAAAAACAAATTAGGTACAAAAATTGATCACAGTGCAAAACTAGCATAAAAATGCCTGTGGGGTGAATGGTGTGGCTCCAAACAGGTCTCTCAGAAATCCCAGGCAATGCTGAAAGCAAAGGGAGTGAGTCATAAGCACATGAGCTGAAAGAAGCTGAAGACAAAATCATGCATCTCTGCTTAATTCCATCACATGATGAGTCCCGGGGCCCTTCATTTAATCGGAGAGCAGAGCGGCGGAGAAACTTCATTCTCACCTCCCGGTGGGGGCCGGAGGAGTTTCCGTGCGCGGGCTCCGGCCTTGCTGCTCCTCGGCAGGTGCTGACCCGGCCCAGGGTCTCCGGAACCATGAGCGGCCTTCGCCACCACCTCGGACTGCTGCTCCTGGCCCAAGCCGTGCTGGGCGCTGCCGCCACACGTGAGTGCTTCCCTTGCCTGGCATCCCTGCCTCCCGCCTCGGTGCGTTCCGTGTCCCCAGCCAGCGCAGGAAAAGCCACTGCTCCGAGCACCTGCGGTGCTTGCTGGAGCTGTGCCTGCGACCCGGTAGGCGACAGCCGGTTCCACCCCAGGGCTGCCTGGCTCTGGGTAGAAAAGCTGCCTGAGCTGCTGAAGTGTGCTGAGAACTGCTCGGTAATCTGTTCCCTGTGCTCCACAGGGACATGGAGCTGACTGGAGCTAAACCTTGGCTCTTGGCAGCAAATTCTTAGCAATACTTCCCCAGTTCAGGCACGGCTAAAACGGCAGATGCAGAATGGACTTTGCACAGTTGGCCTTGGCTCAGCTGTGGCCGAGAGAGGCCAGGTCAGAAACTGTGCTCCCCACTGGGACACTTGGACCTGTGGATTCCTAACCTCAAGGAGCCCAGTCAAGGAATTAGATCTGCAAGCCACAGTGGGCAGGGAGTGGGCTGATCTGCCTCTTTCCGGGCTCCCAATTTGACTCAAGTCTTGGGATGACTCCCTGAGCGCAGGGCTGGGAATGTAGAAATGGGATTTTAAGCTCAAATTCCAGAATGTGCAGTATGGAAATTGAAAACCTTAAAAGCTGAAGTCCATCTGAGCATTCATCCGGCCTTTTACCTGCCTCCAATGGAGAATAGTACTGGATGTATAACTGGGCAGGTCAGGACACTTTCTCAGCTTTTGATGATTTATAGCCTTTATAGAATTGCCTCTGTCAGATGCAGAGTCATTATATTTTACAGTTTTTACTAGACTTCTTCCATCTGTTCACGCATTTGGGTTTTCATTGCAACACGTGTAAATTTTTGGGACACAAAAAATTTCACACCTTAATTGTACCTTATGTGAAGAATTACCTTTCATGTGCTTAGAACCTGTAACCTGCTGGTTTCATTTGATTCTCCTCAACTTTTGTACTTCCAGCCTCTTCCTCCATGCTGTTCATGATTCTGTTTTTATATTCTCCTCTGTCACCTCTTCTCCAGGCTTCAAGACACAGTCTATTTGGCTGTTCCTCATATGGAAACAATTCTATCCCTTTGTAGCGTCCTTGCCACCTCTCTCTGTGTTTTTTCAGTTCTTTTATAGTGATTGAGCTGCAGAGAACAGAGCATACAGTACTCAAGGCATGGCATTATAAAATGCTGTAATGATGCTCTCATCTTTATTCTCTATCCAGCCTTTTCCTAGGTTTTCAGCTGCCAATGAGTACTGCATTCAAAACTGTAACGCTGCAAGATCCTGTTTCTGAGTTTAGAGCTAGTTTAGAGCCCCTCATTCTCAAAGTAAGGTTACATTTAACTCTGTTGAATTTCATACAGTTTTATTCTTGAGTCATCGAGTTTCATACAGTCCTCCCCTCTATTACTTTAATGCACAGTCTTCAGCAGATTAAAGAACTTGGCTGTTTACCTGTTTTTTCAGATTATGAACATTTTAAATTATTTTAGCAATGGAGAAAACTGGGCACTTATTCATAACCTTTTTTTTAATATCCTAACCAATCATTTATTCATATGAAATCCTTCATTCTTATCCCACAGTAACTTAATTGCTTTATGTTCCTTTAGTAAGGGACCTCATCAAGTGCTGTCTGGAACTCAAGCAGACAGTAACAAGCAGGTCAGTCTTGTTCCCATGCTCTCTGTCTCCCTTGCAAAACTCAGAATATGTTTGTGAGCAATGCACTCCTTTTATGGCAAATCATATTAATGTACTGTACCTACTTACTCTGTTCTTCTCTGCTGTTCCTACCAGCTTCTCCAACTTGAGCCCCAAAGGGTTTTTTTAATCCTCTAAATTTTCCCTGGAAGTGTTTTTAAAAACTGTCATCACATTTGCCAATTTTTGTTTCTCAGTCACTGAAGCAGTGTTAAGCAAGATGTTACATGCTATGGTTAATAGCTCATTTATTTCACTCTTGAATAACTTCCATACTTGGGCCATCCTATCCAGACAACTTTGTCATTTTGTTGATTTGTTCTATAATTGGGTTTTTTGTGCCAACACTTCATTTTGAGAGATATCCTATGTCATTGTAAAAAAAAAAAATTCTGTAACAGAAACTCCCTATGCTTTTCCTTTGTGAATGTAAATACAAACCAATTGACCTATTTGAGTTTTGTGCTACCCCTTTACCTTTCCTGAATGCTTCTTCTGCATCTACATCATCTTTTGGTCCTATACTTCCTGGCAAGCGTTCCAACTTAGTTTATATTTGGGGAAAAAAAAATAATTTGTAGTTTTTATGTTTTTGCAAGTTGTTCCTCAAATTCTTTTTTGTCCTGCTTTATTATGTTTCTATACATAACTTCAGAAAGTTTATGTTACAGTCTGGTGCCATTCCATCAGCCTTTTTACTTCTAATACACTTTTATCCTCTTTAGCTGGGTCATCTTTCTATTTCTGCCGTCCTAATATTGGCTCTCATTCTCCCTTTCATGGCTAATACACTTCCACAGGAAATACTGAACTTGTCTTTGCTACATTTTTCACCAAAATGAAAGCCAGAATGAGAAAGAAGAAAGTCAAAGTATAAGATCTTTTCCCCTATGATCACCTCACCAAAACTATTACAGGAATCTGTTCCTTGGAGCATAACATTACTCTGTCTATTTTGAACTGAATTGCTTTAATTTTGGTTATGACCAACATCTGTTCTTGAGTGGTTTTCGTTGTTAAAAAAGAAATACATTAAAGCTTTTTGTTCTTTTAAATTCACCAACTGAAAATCTTCAGTTCCATGTGTTAGAGAAACTAGTGCAGAAGTCCTTCCTCATCTGAAAAACCATCTTTGTCTTGTCTTGAAGCTAGTGAAACGTTACATTTGACTGAAATAAACAAAGCACGTTAGAGAGGCAAAGAAATACCTAAGCAGCCTGTGATTTAGAAGCAGTGACAACAGCTGTTACTGGACTAGAAAACGAATTCTAAATCCAAGGATTGTTAATGAAAACTCAAAATTAAAAGCATTTATAAAATTAAGAGCGCTTCAGCTGTTTTTGATAAATTTAACATTTGGGAAAAAAAAAAGATCGAAAAGTTTTGATCTGACAAAATCAAAACATTTTTATTCATTAAATAATTTTTAGATAAAATCAAGGAGAATGGGAAAAATAAATTACAAAAATTATGTAGCTATTTACTTTTGAATGAGACATTAATTTAATGATACCTAAAGTGTAATTGAACTTGCTGAGCCATTGTGAAGTACTTTTATAGTTGCTAATTTGTTTTTTTCCTGAGCAAAGTTTCTGAACGACAACATTACCAAATTCTTCTTCTGACCGAGACTCAAAACAATACAGCATGTGATACAGGTCATTAAATAAATATCAGTCATAATGTTACGCTTGCTCACATCAAAATATATTAAATCTGCAGGAAAGACTTGATTCAAGTGATTTAAGTACGACTGGAGCGAGTTCCTGTAGGGCAAAAGACTGTGGGAGATTGTGTCCCTGAGCGCAAAATCTGTTCTTTTCCTCAAACAGTTCAGTCCTCAAGACTGAGGGAGAGAGCTACCAGAATCAGCTCAGAGTTGAGATGGGATTGGCCAAAGGATGTTCCTCCTGCCAGCAGAAATCTCACTCGGCAATGAAACACCAAGAGAAAGCACCTCCTGCCTCTCCTTCTGAGCTGTTTCCCTGATTCTCTCTTGCAGTAAAATTAGGAGCCACCCACCTCTAAAGACTGTGCTTAAACTGGCTACACCTGCTCTGTGTCTTTTCCAAAGCTTGGAGAAATTCCAACACAACCGGTTAGGTTACAGCATACAGGGAAATTCTTCCCCTTCTTACAGGTCTCTGCATTTTCCTTGAAATCATCCAGAAATTTGTTGCACTTGGGTATAAATCTCAGTAGCATTCTGCATCAGCAGTACCTTCACAATAAAGCCATGGAAAGCAGAAATCCTAACTCCCTTAATGTTGTGACAGAATGGTACACCCAGCAGTTATCTTACCTGATTAACAAGGCAGAGCTCTCTAAAGCCTCCAGGCTTTCATGGAACTATGCCCATGAGCCCTCTTATTCACATATTTTTAGGGAATCCTTCAGTGGCCAACGTGTTCCTGCAGGTTACTTGGATATTTATGTTGCTTTCCACGATGTGTCCTTTGTGACAGAAAGAGGGATCCTAGAAGCCTGGGAAAAGTTTGAGCCCATCATTTGTAGTAACATGAGAAGAAAGAGGTTATTGAAGTTATTTAATATCTGAGCCATTTTTAAATAAAAGGCATGAAGCTAATATGTTATTGTTGTTATATTATAAACACATTGAATTTACTATTCAGCTCTAAATTTCCTTTTCTGGAAATACCAGCTTCTGTTATAATTGGTTCCACCCCTCCCACCCAAACCACCAGCCAACTCACCAAAGGAACTGCACTGGGTCAAAACTAATTCCTGGCACAACTTCCACTAGAGCACAACTCAAACACAGAACGAATTTATCCTGTTAGCCTTTTACTTGTAGATTTATTACCAGGCAAAGCAGTCAGAAATCAAGCAACCTCTGTGCAGAGAGCCTGACTGTTGCAGGGTTATGTAAATTCTTGCAAACCATTGCTCTGATATGGTCAAAAGATTGTAAACATTTTTATTCTTTGTCTGGGAAGTTTGCAATACTGCAAGTAGAAAAAAATGTCAGTCTGACAGTGGTAGAATTGTCTTTATGTTGATTATAGTTGATGTAAGTGTTTATATCTGCAATGATAAAATTCCGTCATTTTCTACTGGTGGGAAGTTTTATACCAGTACATGATTAAAGTTCAGCACAAGAGTAATGTTTTTATAGAGTAGTAGGGAAAATTGCATTACATTTACACTGATGTTTGGTTTTCTCTCTAGGGTTTCAAGATGCATTGAGCTATGGAAGCACTTCTCCTGTCACATCCTACAAGAAGCTACAAGGCTGGTCTAGTGATCAAAATAAATGGAATGAAAAACTTTATCCTGTCTGGGAAGAAGGAAATCCCAGATGGAAGGACTGCTGGAAAGGTGATAGCACGTACACATTTCAAAGACACTTGAAAAACTCCATCACAGTGCAGAGTGCAGGTGCTATAGTGCATTTTCACAGGGGCAATATCCACTGCTGCACAGAATGGCGAGTTAGAGATGATTGGGTTTGATACCATTCCCAGTGGGCTGTCTGAGGAAGCAGGACAGTGAGTTATTACATAAAATGCTTTCCCATTATGACTAATCTCAGACATTAATACTTATCAAGAAGTATTGATGGTCAGGGCTCCAGCACAATCCACTATGTGAAACATGCCCTGGAGGACAGGCAGCTTCAACTGCTACCTCAGCAGGGCACGTGGGATTCAGATTGACAGCTTCAGCAAAGACCATGTTTATTGTCACTTGGTCTGAGCTGAGGGCCAATGACTATCCCTGGGGAGAAACAAAAATTTTCCCCTTTGAAATATATTGACCCCCACAGGTAGAAAACTATATTCCCAACTCTAGGAAGAAAATTAACGGCAGACCAGTAAGTGATCTGGGGGGACACGCTGAGTTCCTCTGACTGTTTGAAGTTGGGGTTTTGATAAGAGTGCAAGTGACTTAGAAGCACGAAAGCCCTTAGGAACAGAGTAATCAATAAAGCGTTTCTAATGCAAACAGTGCACAGCTGATGGTAGCTTCTGCTCCCATGCACCCTTTACTGCAGTGAAGACCAATTTTCTTTTCTACAGGCGGAAGGGTGACAGCCAAATTGGACAGCGACAGCCCAGCACTGGTAGGATCCAACGTGACCTTTTTTGTGACTCTGCAGTTTCCCAAGTGCCAAATGGAAGATAATGATGGCAACATAGTGTACAGGAGAAACTGTACCCGGGGTAGGTAATGGCGATTTCCCTGCACCACGCTCACATCTGCCTGATGCTGCTGTGAGTGTGTCACTAGTGCACAATGAACGGTAGCTGTGCCGGATTTTACTGATAACTGATAGCTGATAACACTTACCTGTGCATGCCTGTGCCTGTGCCACACCAGTTTCCTTCCTAAGAACATCCCTGTGGTGTTTTTAGTGCTCTGTCCCACTGTACATACCCTGACCAGGTAATTTGAGACTGACCATCATTCTAAACTTGCCTTCTCAAAACAGTCACATAATCTGACTTCCCAACAGAACGATTACTTTTCAGCTCAGGCACAATGTTGCACAGTCACACTGTTTTCTTTCAAACTTATAAAGCTGTCAGTTTGTAAAATTGCGGAGTTTTTTTCAATTATGAATTGTAGAATTCAGTAACTATATCTGCACAAATCTCACATTTTAGGAATTAAAAACCAAACAAATAAGTATTTAAAAATCAAGCAATATTTTCCTCACAAAATCACCCCTTTTCATCTTATTTACTACTACATGGAGAAAAAAGCCTAACGTAATTCCAGTGTTTTAAGCTGCTGGATCTAGAACAACGCATGCTGTTTTAACTTTCATCTTCTGAATGCATAAATGTTCAACAAATTTTTTTACTGATCAAAGTAATTTTCATTTCAAGGCATATCAGCAAGTTTTTTGTCAGCCTAAGTTCCAGTTAACTGTCTAATATTTTGTCAGCACTTATATCCATACTCTACTTAATATCTGCTGCGCTGTTAGGGGGAGGAAACTTCCTACTTACTATTCAGAAAATGACAGAAATTCATGTCTAAGTTATTTAAAGGCGCCATAGGAAACTTTTCTGACAAGACTTCCTTACAGTGCTTTCACAGCCACTCTTCGTACTTAAAATTCTAGATTCTGCCTGCCAAACATTTAGGTAGCTCTGTTATCCTCGGTGAAACGGTAGCATCCTGTGTAGTCAACAGCAAGTTTTTGGGCAAGAACTTCTAAATTGCGTCGGTCCCATGAGACACTAAAGTTTTTTTTTAAACTTCTTAATAAAATGGCACCAAGACAGAACCATTTTGTGTTTACATTAAAACCAAACAAAGCACAACTTCAGAAGAAAAGAATTGATGTCAGTCTAAAAACACCCCACTTCACCTGTTGTTTAAATGCAGTAACTGCTATAACCTGCAGTGCTTGCCTCCTGTTTCCTGACTCTACAAATTTCTCAGTTGACCAGAACATGTCCTATTTCTATCCTTAGACCCTCCAGCTTCCATGGATCAGCAAGTCTATGTCTACAACTGGACTGAATGGACTGACAACTGTGGCTGGGAAAACTGCACAAGCAACTACAGCCATAATGTATTCCCAGATGGACGTCCTTTCCCTCATCACTCTGGCTGGAGGAGAAGGAACTTTGTCTACGTGTTTCACACTTTTGGTTAGTACTGCAACACATGCCTTGGTTGGGGTGATGCTGCAAACCTTATACTCTCTTTGTACACAACTCATTTGACGACTATGTTTTACTAAAAGCACTTTAAAAATGATTCCACACTCTTGAGGGGAAATACTGAATTAATTCCCCACTTTTCCAGAGAGACCATCTGGTGTTCGGTTTAGAAATCATGGATTACCAGAAGATTCTCTTTAAACCTGCATTCAAAATACTACCACTGAAGAAAATTAATTTCCTTTCAGTAGTATGCAAGACCTTTTTCTAGGAAAACAGAGAGTCTGAGCAGGTCAGTCAGATGATTTATTGACAGCTCACTGCCTCTTCAGACTTTTAGATTTAAGAGAGAACACAGTGCTGTGTATCACCAGTTTAACAGTGCAGCACTTCTTGTCTCTAGGGAGGTGAGAACTGCCACTGGCTGTGCTGCTGTTCTGGTCACAGATGCTGATTTTCAGTGTTNGAGCCTCAGCAGCAAAGTGAGACAGCTCAAATTTGTTCAATTCTGCTTCAGATTGCAGACTAACCTTCCTTTAAATGTACCTCTGGTGAGGTCTGAATGTGCACTCAGTTCACCTGGCTAAATCAATATTATTGTCAGTATCAGTATGAGTAATAATAATAATATTCCAAATTTTATGCAGAGGTGATACTATTTATCTACCTCAGCTGTTAAAAAGATAAATAATTGAATAGATAAAAATGGTTCAAGAGTATGAAGCAGGACGTACTGTATCTTCTGGCTATGCTGAAAGCAAACACAAGATCACTTGAAATGCCTCACACCATCCTCTATGTAATCCTAATGACTTAATGTAATGTAACTGCTTTGGAAAGATGTAGATGTCTTGGCATTTTTTTCTTGGGTTAGTGAAATTTGGGACATCTTTTTGAAAATATTGAAAAAAGAGAATTTATGTGAGTAAACACATTGTAAAAGTATCCAGTCCTTTGAAAACACCTGTCAGATTATTGGAAGACATTTCTAAACTATTAATTTTGATTTTGACAATCTAAGATTCTCAGAGACTTTGCCTCTCATAAACCAACTTGTAGCGAGGCTGAGGGGGAAAATGTTAAGTTCATGTTCTGTTTCAGGTCAGTATTACCAAACAACAGGACGATCTTCAGCAAAGTTTTCAGTCAACACAACAAATATCACTCTTGGCAAACACGGGATGGCAGTGTCCATTTACAGGAGAGGGCACTCGGGATTCGTTCCGATTGTGAGAGCAAAAACCGTCTACTATGTAACAGGTAAGTGTGCTGGAATCTACCGCAATGGAATGCTGGGGGTATTTGGTGCTTAGCTGTTAAAAAAATTCACCACAAGCACCATCTGGCATGAAAGGAAGATACTGGCCTGAGAAAGGTTTTTAGCAACGAAAGTGTAATCTCTGGTAAATTGCCTTGAGTAGCTTAAGTAACCTTTTTGTGTAGCTCAGTAGTGACCCCTCTATGTTGCAATGGAAAACAATTTACGAGAGATAATGTAATAATCTTCCACAGATGTCTGTGATTCCTCATTTGTTCCCATATTTTTCTGGCTGTTTCCTACTGACATTCACTCCTTAGGTCATCAATCGAATTAAAGTAGAAACTTGTGTTAAACATACCATGTTTACACCTCACGTTCTGGCTGTTGCTGTTCAGGGGCTTTGGAACTGTTTATTGATTGCAGCCAGGAATCTCTGCTGTATTTATTTACATCTTTTTCCCCCTCCTCCAGACAAAATTCCAGTATCTGTGAGTATGTTCCAAAAACATGACCGCAACATCTCAGACTCCATTTTCATCAAAGACTCACCAATTACATTTGGTGTGAAGATCCATGATCCCAGCTACTACCTGAATAATTCTGCCATCTCCTACAAGTGGAACTTCGGAGATGGAAGCGGCTTGTTTGTAGCCAGCGGTTCTAGTACATCTCACACCTACACTCTGCAAGGAAACTTCACTCTGAATTTAACTGTCCAAGCCATTATACCTGTACCTTGTAGGCCAGTAACACCCACTGCACCACCACCCACCTCAGCAGGTAAGCATTTATCAAACAGCACTGGCATTAGGAGCCATGCTAAAACCCTGTATTCTGATGTTTTAAGTTAATATCTTTAGTAGTTTTACTGTCATCATGAAAGAGCTGCAAGCCTCTGGAAACCCTCTATAAAATTGGCCTACAGACAGAATCAATAAGCATAAACTCTTCTAGGATTCTGTGCTAGGGATTACTTATGCATTTAGCTCCTTATGCATCCACTTCTACCACCACAATTACAGCATACAAAGGTCTTCAGGTGAACATAAATGTAAGTTTGTATTATCTCTGCCACACCTGGTCAGGAGATTTTAGCCTTGTCTACTCAGGGTCATCTTCTGAGGTAAGATATAAATTTCAAGTGAGAAAAAGGAATTTCAGAGCACTCTTATAGCAAGTTCTTTTCTGGATTGCATTAACTTCCATCCAAAATTAAATGAGATTGGATTGAACAAGAAAAACCTAGTCATATTCAAAAATATGGGATTTCCACATGGCATTAACCCAGAACAGCTTTTCCACTTTAAATTTATTGACCAACATATTTCAGAATAACTTTTATTATGTTCAGCATTGGTTTATCATCTCAGAGGGTTTTAAGGTTTGCAGAAGGCCTGCAGTTTCAGCTATAATACTACTACTGTGAAATTGTAAATGTGGCTATATTTTTCAAATTTCATATTTTTAATATGTGCTCTTACCAAAATATTGAGTGAGAATGAAAAACGAAAGGAAAGATATAACTTTCACCACTTCCCCTCTTCATTTTTCCACTAGCTGTAATGTAGAGCAGTGGGAAAATACCAGCTTTTAAAAAGCATTTTAAATGTTTTATTGGCCTTTGAATTTCTTATATAATTGATTTGGGGATTTTAAAGAAGAATTTAATTGCATTATACCTTGTAGTCTCCCTTTTATTTCACAGAGATGGGTGACTAGCCAGGTAGCTTTTGGAGTGAGGCTCCCCAGGCCTGGACACATGTGTTTTCTTTAGGGATTATTGCCATGAGTTCATAACACAGATGCATACATGACTGCACAGTTGCAAACCAAAGTCAATGACAGCCCACGGAACGAAGGCAGTTGGAACATGTGGCTGTGTTCAGAATACCCCTATGCAGAGCTTGTTCTAAAGTTGCATATCTGTTTCTTTTCCTTTGAACAGTTACAGCCGGACCATCTTCTGATTCTGACTCTTCTCCCACTGTTGAGTCAGTGGCGGATAATCCTGATGGAGGTTGCCATATTTACAGAAATGGATACTATGAAAGTAGTATTGCTGTTGTAGGTAAGGATGTGGGTCAACACCTGAACAGAGGAATGGTGTTAACAATGAACAACAATGTATGGTAGAAATAATGTTTATTTAGACACATTTTTACCAATTACATGAGATCCACAAAAAAATCCTTCTCATGGACATAGCTGAGAGTTTTAAGGATGAATGCATAGACATCTAACTGGCTGACTTTGGTTTCAGCCTACACTCTGCCAGGGGCTAGTTGCAGAGGTTATGGCCCCTTGCTTTCAGGCACGTGAGGCTGGACCTTGGTCTGGATGCCTGTGGATGGCTGACCCCATGTGCTGGTGGGGGTGTGCATTGTGTCACTCCTTTCTCTATCACCAGCTTCTGAACGTGCCACAGCAAGAGCACAAGGGCTGGGGAGGAGGTTTACATAAGGTTGAACTAACCTTTGAATGAAGAGAAATCTCATGTAGTGGGAGGTGATTTAGCAAAATAAGGAAGTAAATAACAATAATGAGGAAAAAAAAGGCAGAGCAGAAAGGAGCAGCCTCACTGGGAAAGCACTGGAAAATTTCTCAGCTTTCAAAGCCTTCAAGAGGAGTGCTAAGGGAGGGAGGGAGGGAGGAAGTTACGGAAAACAAGATCTGAACTGAGCATCAGCCAAACACTTGAGGTTCAGTACACATAGACTTCAAAGCTTGTCATGTATCCTACAGCTGATATGTGTTTCCTCTCCCAGAGGGAATCCTTGAGGTAAATATTATTCAGATGACAAGCATCCAGATGACAGAAAGTCAAGCTGAAAACTCACTGGTTGACTTTGTTGTTACCTGCCAAGGGAGGTAAGTGTGTGAATGCAGCTGTCAATCTT
>VYZR01025253.1:58654-71703 GCA_013400675.1 Oxylabes madagascariensis
TGTTTAAAACTAATTAGGTGCTGGAATGCTCTATGCACTTAGATGCAGATGTATGAACAAAATTTGGGAACTGCAGTGTTTCTATTTCTTGATGGGAACTAAAGATAATGCACGTCTCGTTTTTAAACTATGCCAACAGAGGCTACTGCCAGGGACTTAGGATTCAGAGCAAACATCCAGTCTCAGTAAAAATGAGGAACTGATTGTGGGAAGAAACAATTTATAGTCTTCTGGCCAAGACAAGATTTCAGCACTTACAGTAAAATGGGAAGCAGTTTACTGAAATTGTAAGGAAACCCTTTCTTTTTGGCCATGAGTTTTTGACACTTGGAGTAAATGGGTGAGTCCAAGCAACTTCTTGGATGCAAAAACATTGGACTAATATTCCTAGGTCTTAGAAGGTGAGAGTTGAGAAGACTAAGAAACACAAGAAACACCGTGGTAATACAATTGGAATACAACTAACCTCTCTTAAGAGAATGCTTTCTTTTCCAGTACATGATACTACTTTAAAGAATCTGCGTTCCTTTCTTAAAGATTTGTATTAAAGGTAACGGACATTATAAATTAATTTGATATAGGTAATCCTGTGATCACTATAAAATGTTAAATGATAAGCAAAACATGCAGATAATTACACAGATTGTATACGTGCATTCTATATAAAATCCACACGTACATATATACATGTATAGATATGCAAAAAATACATTTAATATTAATAAAACACGCTTAAATCACTATAGTGCCACTGATTTCAACAGGTACCAGCATAAAACTGGTGCACCAGTGCAATGTGTCTATGAACTGGGCGAACTGGGCTAACTGGCCTGGCAGGACTCCACAGATGCAATGTGCTCTCTCTTCCCATGCCAGTCTCCCCACAGATGTCTGCACGGTGGTTTCTGACCCCACGTGCCAGGTGTCCAAGAGTGTGGTATGTGACCCCATCGTCGTCACGGATGAATGTTTGCTCACCATCAGGAGAGCTTTTGAGGAACCTGGGACATACTGTATAAACATCACCCTGGGAGATGACACAAGTCAAGCCCTTGCCAGTGCCCTGATTTCTGTAAATGGAGGTGAGTCCACAAAGACCAGATGTGGGTCATTGGTGAAAAGCTTCTCCCTGTGGTCATTTCCCGGCAGGGGGAAAGAGCACAGGAATACATAGGGGGGTTCTTATTATGCCTGGAAGCCTCAGCTGAGACTGCACCAGCTCGTCTAAGAGTCCATGCAAAGATAAAATGATGATTATTTCCCTGGGGGAATTTTAGCTGTTAGACCTTGTTTTGACTTCTGTTTACGATCCAATGACTACAGTAACTATACAAACTATTCAGTGTCACAGAATTTGAACAGTTCTTAAGCCATAATGTAATTTTCCACAGAAGAATGTTGGGCAGAAAAGCAGGTGGGGAACATGTCAGCCAGCCCACTCCACACATGGAGAGAGAGCAGAAACAGAGGGGAATTCAGCTCACTTGAGACAGAATCGAAGTCTGGAGCACAGTTGGCTGCCCTGGGCCCTCTTAACTGCCCACGGGCCTTGACATGGTTTCTATTTCTACATAAGGATAAGATGAATCATGTTCTGGAATGATCTGTGTAACATCCAGTGACTACAGAGTCTGCCCAGGGTAATTGTTTCCGAAGAGGAGCTTTACCTTTGGTTGGATAAGTATCACTGTGCCTATCTCATAGCTATCAAAGCAGTCTTTGACAGAATCTGCTATTAAACTCAGCCTCAGTCAGAAGTCTAAAAGATCGTGCTGCCTCTCTGCTCCCACTTCATTGCCCTCCTGACTCCCTATTACAGCGTCCTCGTGACTCTCCGAACTCTCGAATTACTATCAGCCAAGAAACTGACCCTTTGCAGTAGTTTTCCATAGTATTTTTTGATGATTTTATTTAATCTAGGTGTAAGTCTATCTGTACTGAAATCAGTTCATTATGAGTAAGGCACAGTGCCTGATCTGTGAGTGCATTCTGGCTCCTAAAGGTGACACTAAGCATGCAGAAGGGTTTTTCTTGACTGTATTCACAGAGACTAGCTTTAGCCCAATAAAGCTGGTCTGTCTAGGTTTCCTCCAGAGGGCAAAGCTGAGCTGTACTTTGGGGCTTCTGCTATAACCAAAGCAGAATTAGGATCTAAGAGAGGTTGCTGCTTCAAGTCACCTTCTGGATGAGCCCATCTAATTTTTGTCAAACAGTTAACCTATAGTCAGCGTAAACATTTCGCCACCACAACAAATGGCAAGGATCAAATTAGCTTCACCTTCTGGGGTGCCAACAGGGCCCTTCATTCCCCTCCATGCTGGGAGGATAGCCATGTGTCTGAGGAGCAGGGCGCGTATGAGAAAACAGGCAAAGCACAACTCACACTCTGGTGGAATTGAGAATTACATGGATTAGGATGTGAAAGCACCACCTCCTGCCAATCACTGACCTCCAATGCTTACCATATTAGAATTATTAATTGTGCTTCAATTCATACAGCAATAAGTAAAAATGGTATTTTCTTTGGAAAGTCTATCTCACTGTAAAATAGAGGCTCACTTTTAATCAATCTACTTTCTGAACTATAGGAGCATCATCTGGAACAACAGAAGGTGTCTTTATCTTCCTTGGCTTGTTGGCAGTGTTTGTTACCATTGGGGCATTTGTCCTTTACAAGTAAGTTGCTAGTTTCTATGATCAAACACAGTTCAAAGAACTGTCAAAATATTATTTGAATTAATGAACCGAACAATTTAAATTTGCTTTAGCTACATTTTTGTTTCTTTACTATTGCAGCTCACAAATATTCTGGCAAATATTCAAGAAAATGAGATTACTAGTTTAGGCCACAAAACCATTGGAAAACATGCAGATGTTAAGGACTTTCAGAAAAAAAAATACATTCTGTGCCCATAAGCACAAAAAGTAATACTGGCAGGCCTGGGAACTTCATGTAATCTGAAAGCAAACTCAAACTGCATAATGTGATTTACATATGCAGTGAAAGCAAACGAATTCTTCATTAAATAACTGATTAATAAATTCATTGGGGAAAAGTTTTTGGAAAAAACTACATGCAGGCCAGTCGTTAACAGAAGCACTTGTTGCTGCATTATTAGTTTGGAAGTTTCTCATGAGACTTTGAGACTGCACGAAGACTCCTGAGTCAAGTGTCTGCTCACCCTTCCTTCCCAGTGAGTGGTGAGAAACACACACTTCCATGGAGCAGCAGTACTCCAGCACTCCTCCTCTCTAACCAGGCCCCTGCTACCACTACTGACCTATACCTATAATGCTGTCAGACATTAGATGAGATTGATGAAATTGAAGAGGGAAGGAGGAGACAGAATGCATGATGAATACATGATTAGTGCTTTTACACACTGGTCACATGCTAAATGTGGACCCTCCTTTAAAAGTCTTTCAGCAACTAACTGTGCACATTCCTTGCAGGAGATACAAGCAATACAAGCCTATTGAGAGGAGTGCAGAACAAACAGAGAAGAAGGAGGGATTTGCTGCTTACTTCAGCACTTTCAAAGCCATTTTCTTCCCGAATAGCACTGAGAGAAATCCTTTGCTGAAGAGTAAACCAGGCATTGTTTAAACTTTTAGTGTAACACTGACTATTAGATTAAGTACAGGACTTGTATCTGAACTGTACTTTAATGAGGCTTTCTTTTTGTTATAAAAAAACCCCAGGGAGTAAGGTGAAAGCACATATAAATGGGATGGTAACTTTTGGGGCTTGGTGCAATTAGCAACATTAAAGTAGTCCTTTGTAGAAAAACAAGGAGGTAGTTTTAAACACTTGCTGTACTTGCTTGTGATGTAGGATACACCCTTCTGAACTACTAATACCCCCTAACCCCCACACCCTTACCTGGCTTTTCTTATTTCTAGGTCAACAACCTGCAAAATTATTCACATCCATAATCTGGAAGGGGGGGGAGGTTAATTAAAAGAAAAAGAAAAAAAAAAAAGAGAGACAAAACCCCCCAACAACCAACCAACTTGTAAACACTTAGTTTTTATTGCTACTTACTGCCTTAGCAGGATTCATGCCTTTGCTGTAAAGAGAGACATGGGGGGCAGGCACGTGTTATGTCTCTGGAATGAAACGTGCCATGGCCTATTCCCAGGCATTGGCACTGAACTGCTGCCACTGTTACACTGCTCAGGAGGCCCTAGCACAGACTTGCCCCAGGCGGGCCAGCTCCCCACCAAGCAAACCCTAGATTCTGGGAAGCACCAGAGGCACAGCCCCCCACTGTGAGTTTGGCAGAAGCCACCCTGTTTTTCAGGGTTCAATAGCATGGGTGCAGCTCATTAAATGCCAGTTGGCCTCGGGGCCAGAAAACAGGGCTGGACACACTTAGCTCCCCACTGGACATGGCTACCACTGCATGAGTCTCACTATAAACTAGACCACAGACAGCCGAGCAGTAAGATGAGGCCCATCAGCTTCACTCCCTCCCTGCTCAAACTTTGAGTCCCGTGCAAAATCCTGAGTTGCAACTGCTGATGCTGTCTTTGCCTCCTTTGCTTCCCCTGGTCTTGAGACACTGGACGGGCACCACTGCTCCCAAGGGGGCAGATATGGTCCATGTCCAATGAAGGGTCAGCAGAACAAGGGGTCTAGCAGGAAGGGGTAGCATTCAACTGCCTCTTCTTTTTCCATTTCTGTCTTTCCTGCTGTAAAGAGACATTAATTTCAGCTTGCTCCTCCATCCCTCTGACCACTAAAGGAAATAAATGAAAACCCCAAGACAAATAAAACACTCTGCTCCAGTTTCTGCTTTTACATGACGCACCTTAGAAAATGTAAACTTATGCAAAATCAATGTGCCTTCACTTGTTCACTCCAGCTGCAATTCTGTTAAAATAACTCGTTCTGAGGCCTTCCACGAGTGATCTGGCCTCGTAGCCACACATGCTCATCACTCAGCATCATGGCATTTCACAGTGTGAGACCAGCACAAACTGCTGAAGGCTGGCTCCCTGGATGATGAGAAAAGGAGAGCATCTAATTTGCAGAAAGGGAAGAGGTTGCTAAGAAGGTTCACAGAGATGAGCAAACAGACCAAAAATTCTTTATAGTTCATGTTTCATAAAACTCCTGCTGTTGTTAGTAAAGGCTATGGCCAAAATGGAGGCTGGGAAAATGACCTTACACAATCCATTTCTAAACACTGAATTCTTTGAGGATCTGTATTTCAATATAATTAGCTTATTTGCCATGTCTTGAAACATCTCTGATACATACTGTTTTCTGTTCCTGTGGCAATATATAATTATAAACACACTTTCCTACTATTTTAGCAGATCTTCCAAATGTTTATTATTTGTAATCTGAATCTAGTCTTCCCTGCCCCTTCCCAGTGTGCACAGACACCTTTCAACGACTTAAGGATATTTTAAAAAATGTAGATTCCAACATACCTGTGAGGTTAGTTCTTTAGCTCTAAAATTCAACAGCCTCTTTTCTTCTTTTGTTTTCAGGTTCTCCCATTATTTTAATTCTTTTGTGGCTATTTCAGTTACGTTATTAAAAGCAGTGTATTTGCTATTGTTCTGTCTTCCTTATACATAACATCCTATTGTCTAAGAACCAGCACCTCAAATTATTTTCTGACTTAAACAGGAAACATATTTTCTGCAAAAATTACTGTCTAAGTGTTATGTCCTCTGTTATCAGTCAGGCAGGATTGGAATTTGTATTTGTTGCTGTAGCTTGAGGCAGGACAGTTTAGTGGAAAGCTTAAGATGACCTGTAATGAAGCATGAAAACATAAAATCTGTCACAGCTTAGGATCAGTGAAGATGCAGGCTACCACCTGGGCTACATGCAGAAAACATCTTGTTTCTGCAAAATGCTGAATCTTAGATGGTCAGAGACATCTTAAGCTTTTGCATAGAAAACAGCTTTCAGGCATATGTTATGAACTTTTTTATACTTTAACCTAAGTATTAGGAATATCTTGCACTATCTCCCTTTAAGTGTCATGTCAGAATATTACATTTTTATATTACGATTTTGCCTTTTCAGCTGTAACTTCTATTTCATACATCTTTACTTTCATACAATGGAATTTAACTGCTGCACTGACAAATAAACTGTGTCATGATTTTAAAGAGTTCACTGCTTTGTCTCAGAATGAGAAACTGCGAGATAAGCAACTTGAGTTACCCAATTATTGATCAAAAGAGTGTCTACCTCCACAAAACACAGGATTTGCCTTACCCTCAGTTCACACCTGGATCTATCTTGGGTTATTGAGCTGATTTTGCAGTCTCCCTTCAAGTGTACTCAGAGCAATGGCACCACAAACCTGAGAAGCAAGGAGACTTTCTTAACACCCAGATGACACCACCTCAGAACAGATCAGGATACAAATGAACTTCATGTCCTTCAAAGGCAAGAGCAGCTGACAAACAACAGATTTGTGAATGTCAGCAAATGTTACAAGACAGGTTTCAGGCATTCCCTTTGGAGAAATAACATCAAGAATGACATCAAACATAAATGTACATTGTCTCCATAGAAAGAACATCTTTTCAACCATGTCCTCAAGAGAAACAGAAACATCAGTTGGGTAGTAAGTTTTTTAAGAATTACTTTAAAAATTGAGCTGCTATTTCAAACCACTTGTTATGTTCCTCCCCCTTTTTTCTTGAATATTTTTTATAGCACACAATTAAAGCTCATCAGATGCGGCATTTTTTTCTTACCAAAAGTATTTTTAAGCTGAAACCAAGGCTAAAAAACACCAGTCTCCGAAGGGATTGTAGAGGAATGAAACAAAACTTTGCAAGAGCCATCCAGCCACTGTGGTTTATTAGTACAATCACCTCCAGCCTCATGCAACGTAGTCAAATCTTCTTTAACAATAAAGCTTTTATCACTATGGGTCTTTACAATTCACACAGAATTCTATAATACCAGATTTGTTAGGTTGGAAGGGACCTCTGGAGATCATCTAGTCCAGATCCCCAGCCAAGGCAGGGTCACCTACAGCAAATTACACAGGAGTGTGTCCAGGTGGGCTTGGAATGCCTCCAAAGGGGGACACTCCACGACCTCCCCATGCAGCCTGTTCCAGTGCTCTGCCACTCTCAATGTAATGAAGTTCCTCCTCATGTTTAGGTGAAACTTCTTGGTTTTAGTTCATGGCCACTGCTCCTCATCCTGTTGCTGGGTACCACCAGAAACAGTCTGGCACCATCCATGACTATGTCTTTTAAACCTTAATATCATTGTTTGATGATCACACTTGGTGAGAGTGGGAAAAACATTCTGCATGGCAATTCTCCTATTTTAGCGTCCCTGTAAATGCCAGGATTTCCGGGGGAAGGAGGTGGAGGGAAATATGTTTCACCCATATTAAATACAAATGCTTAGAGGTCATAATTTCTCAACCCTTGACAACTTTCTCCATAGCAAACCAAGCACAGCAAGACTACTAACGTGTGCTCATTGACATCACGCAGGAAAGGAATTACACAAACAAAAAACACACTTTCCCCAAGAAAAACATGTCAATTGCAAGCCAGGTGTAGTTTTTAGACAAAACTGTAGCCTATATAAGAGGGCAAAAGGCTTGAGCTGGGATATGTGGTTCGGGTTTATATGGCAGTGCCCGTGTACTGTATCTGCCCCTTTCCAGCTGCCCGACAACCCAGCACAACACAGTGGTGTTTACAGACCAGGAGCGATCTTTCCTCTCAAGTCCAGGCACATCAAACCACCTTTGAAATTGATGCTTCTTCAGCTATCCTCTGGCCCCCGTTACCAAGCCATGGTACCAAGCAGCCACCTTCAGGATGTATCCCCAAGTCAACCTGCATGTGTTTTCTGCTCCAGGATCCCACAGGATGCCAGATGGGGCTGAAAACCCAACAGAGCAGCTGCACCTGGCTGGGAGGACAAGGGAGACCACGAGGTTGAGGAGCAACAGAACAAGGGGAAATGGCTTCAAATTGAAGGATAGTAGGTTTAGGTGTGAGGAAAAACTTCTTTACTGTGAGGGTGGTGAGGCACTGAAACAGGCTGTTCAAAGAAGTTGGGGATGCCTCATCCCTGAGAAGAGTTCAAGGCCAGGTTGCACAGGGCTCTGAGCCACCGTCTAGCGGAAGGTGTCCTTGCCCGCGGCAGGCAGGTCGGAACTGGATGATCTTTAAAGTCCTTTCTAACCGCAGCCTTTCTGCGGTTCTGCGATCCCAGCGAGCCCGAGAGGCCGCTCCAGCCGAGGAGCCGCAGGCCGGGCCCAGGGGCGGCTCGGGGCCAGCCCCGGCAGCGCCACCACGCCCGGGCAGCGTCTCATTGGTGCGGCAGTCCGACCGGCAGCCGGTTGCGCCAATGGGACGAGGGGGCGGCCCCGCCGCTGGCCAATGGCGAAGCGGCGCGGCGGGAGGGGCGGGGCGCGGCCGGCATGTGGCGGGCGCTGGCGGGGGCGNCGGCGCCAGCCGGCAGGTAGGGCCCGGCCCGGGACCTTGGGCGGAGTGAGACGCCTGGCGAAGAAGGGGCTGCCCGGCAGGCGTTGAATCGCGCCGTGCCCAGCGCGGTGGGATCGGCCGGGCCCCGGGGTCACGGCAGCAGCACTGGGCCGGCATGGCCTCCGCAGCCGTGCTGGAAAGTGAGGGGTCGGGCGGTGGCGAGGGAGCCCGGGTGTAGATCCGTGTGTGGGGGAGCTGCTCCAGCCGGAGCGGTCGCGGGCCGTGCGCTCGCCGCGGCCCCCCGGTCACAGCCCCGGAACCACGAGGGCTCCTTGCTGCGCGTCCCAGCCGTGTGCGCACAGGGCCGGTTCGGGGCTGTGCCTGCGCAGCAAAGCTGCTCCAGCCTGCATCTGACCCGATCAGTGCCGGGTGACGTTCAGGCCCTCCGTTCTCCAAGCGGGCTCTGGAGGCTTCTCAAGTGGCCACCAGGCAAATATTTGGCTTCTGTAGCCGCTGTGCTTGGAGGAGCTGTGGCCGCTGCTAATTGACAAGATGTGTTACCACAGCAAAAAGAGTGCCCTGAGCTGAAAGCCCCACATTTACAGAGATCTGATCCAATTTCATATCCCCATTCACGTATGTAATTGTAGCTATTGTTCCCTTGTTTGGCTTTTTCTTTATATTAGGAAATGTAAAGCCTGGCTTTATGCTGGTGCTCAGTCTGCACTAACGTTAATTTTTTAGTGGCAGACTTGCATTGCTGACAGATTCAAATTATGCCTAAAGTGTACATACAAGTTGCATCTACCTAATTAGGACAAATTAGAAATAAACTGATTTCATGGTGTGAACAGAACATAGTTTCACTGATTTACTGTTTTGTGAGCTGGCTTCCTTAAACTGTTGAAAGACTACAGTTTTGTCTACAATATAATGCTCTGCACCAGATCAGGCACGGGGAAAAGAAAAAAAAGTGGCATTACTCAGCCTGCAGATAAAAAAATGTCTTGACTTTATGTCATGTCAGCTCCATTTTCAAAATACTGGTTGCTTCTACTTAGGATTCTAGAACAGTTTCATCACAGTGTATTGTCACAGATTGTTGATAAGCATTGTTCTGAAATATTTTCAATTTTGTCTGTTGTTTTAATAATGTCTGTTGGAGTATTTAGATTTAAGTCATCCACATTGACAAGTGTGATGATATTGACTTTTAAATGGCAACAATAAGAAATAAGTAAGTTAGCAAAAACCAAAGTTTCATTTAGGCAACGGTTACATCTAGTGATAGTGTTGTTTACTGGAAGATTGCTTAGTTCTCAGCTTTGGTGGCTGTAAAAATTATTTTGAAAAATCTGCAGTTAATATTCCATTGTCAGTATCAAACCAAACTCCACAGTGAGTGACTAGCTTAGGCTATAATTCAGTTAATTGTTATTTTATGGCTTTAAATAGTTTGGTTTTGCCATTAAAAAGAAAATTTGCCACTGTACTATTTTTTCCATGTGCTCCAGATACTGTTCTTCCAAAGTTCAACATTGATTTGGTTGTAGCACTGCTGAGGCAAGAAAATGCTAAAGACATCTGTGTCATCCAGCTATCTCCAGAAATAAAATACTGTGATTATTTTATAATTGTGAGCGGATTTTCAACGCGGCATCTTCATGCAATGGCAAACTACATGCTGAAAATGGTAAGACAGTGCTTGCTGCTCTCTCTGAGTTTTGGGAATGGTTTTAAATGTTGTGAAAGGAATTTCCGCAGGATTGCATGTGTAGGGGTGTACCAGGTACGATGAAACTGATAACATTATGTCATTTAGTCCTGAATACATCTAGGAAGTAACTGTGGGTTTTTTCCTTTAGCAGTACTACACAAAATATAGGTATCATATCTTATAAACAGACCTCTCTGTATTTAGAACACTGAGAACATCACAGTTGGGTGACTAGAACATGAATAATGTGAGATGGTGATGATGACCTGTGTCTGCCTTTATTTTTGTCCAGCAAGCACCATTGCTATTCCCAGTCATTCAAAATGGCATTATCTGACTGTTCTCAAACCCTGATCCTTAAAATTTCCACTTTCTCAGGTATATCGTAAGACTGGAAAAAAAAATTGGCCTCTTAGGAGGCACAGGATCCCCTCATGAGCTTTAAGCAAACTGGTAGTTAGTTGTCACCTTGCTGTGCATGCACTGCAGGAGAGGAGAAGCAGCAGCAGCCCTCCTTGCACAGAAATCCTCTGCTGTTTGGCTCTGGAAGAAAGAGAACTTTTCAGTACAGAAATGGAGGTCAGAATAAAATTACAGGCGGAGCTTAGAGATGAGGACCAAACTCAGGGAAGAAGAAACTTTCTTGCCTGAGAAGAGCCATGCAACTTAAAAAGAACAGGGTGAGGAATATGACCAGCCCCCATCTCAGTCAGCTGTCTGTACTCAGCCTGGAGTTTGCCTTCTCACCACCCACTTCCTTTCCCTTCCTGACCCTGTTTTTCCTTTCACTCTGGTTTTGCTTTCTTCCTTCCAGTCCCATTGGTTTCAGCTGTGAGACTCATGGGGGGAAAGGAGAATGAGAGAGGTGGTTTAGCTTTTCAGGGCCTTTCTGAGCAGGTTGGGGGAGTTTCTTGTGTTTTCTGCAGGAACTGGCACATCTTCGCAAACCAAAATCTTGCCTTAAGCTGGAAGTTGCATTAATGTGATTTGAGTATGCTAAATCAAAGTGCTTAAACTCTATTGCTTGTATAACTTGCTAGTCCTAACAGTTTTTCATTTCCCCCAGACCAGGCGAGATCAATGAGTACCACCTGCCCTGCAAAAATATGGCTGGGCTTCATGGCTGCACCCTCTGGTGGCTGTAAAAGCAGCAATTTTGCAAGGGCAGAGCCTCTTAGGAGACATGGTGTCCTCCTGGGCATCCTGAGAGACTGGGAAGCCTGGTCAGCTACTTGGGGGTGGCTGAGTTCATCTAACACTGAAAGTTTTTCTTGGTAAAAAGTAGCTGAAGCTTAAGATGTAAAGCAGAGCAGGTGCTCCAGAGTGCTGCCAGGCAGTTGGCAAGCTTTAGTACCATTCCTAAATCCTTATGATTTACTCACAGTAAAACAAAGAGGTGCTCAGGTGTAGCATGAGACCTTCCTGTTCTGCTTCCAGGAGCTTGTCAATGGCAAAGGCCCACATCCCCCATCTGGTTTCATGTTAGAGAAGGAAGCTAACACTTGGCTGTATTGTAATCTGTTCATCTTACACAGCCTCTAAAGACGAGGCTTGGAAACTTGTATAGGGGATCAGCCTTTGCAACCTGATGATAGCTGATGGCAGTTCACACTGGGCTTTTTAGCATTTCGAGCAGACTGTTGTAGTCTTTTGAAGATACCTCACAAGCCACCTTAAAGAAAGGAAGGTAGAACTGGTTCTGAGTTAACATTTTGAAAGTTTTCCATGCTGGTTTGCAAACTAGCATCATTACCGAGCAGATAACATTGTGTGGAACAGTCAGGAACAGCTGCATTTTGTGATATTTGCATTCCCAGTGAAGTAGTACTCATTTGCCAGCCAGCCATTCTGTTTTGTGTTCTGTCTTCCACGGCAGAATGGACTGTTGGAGCCATTTCTATCTATACTCCCTGTAGAGGAACAAGTAGGTTATGGCCAGATCTGAAAGTGACCGAACTTCAGCCTTGAGCTGTCAGATTTCTCCAGCCCTGGTGGGTGCTTGGGTTCTTCATGTACTGGCTGGGGAGAGCTGAGCCTCTCAAGCTGGCATCTACAAAAGCCACCACGTGCTGCATGGGGAACTACCCATTTTCCCTGGCTGATCTTGTGCAGTCCTGCTTTGAGCTGCCCCCTCCCCTCTCCCAGTTCCTGTGTGCTGGAACTTCTTCCCCCAGCTTGCAGCAAGTGTTGGGCATGCCCTCAAGAGGTGGGAAGCTGGTTTGAAAGCCTTCCTCATGGTGGGGCATGAAACTTGTTTTCGGCCCACTACCTTCCATCTGAGAATAAGCTCAGCATCTCCATTTCTGCATCCTCAACCTGCCAGTGTAAATCACCAGTGGAAGGTATCAGAAATAAAACCTGGTGGTGGTGGCAGCTATAGGGACCCAGTAACTGAAAGTCTACTGCAAGCAGTTGTATTTAGTATTAAAAGATACCTGCAAAAGTCTTGGACAACAATATGGGAGTCCAGAGCATTAGGATTTCAGATTTGAGAAATCTGTACATATTTTCCAGTACTGCAAGTGTATATTAGCCTTTCCCTTTTGTGCAGACCCCAGGACTAGCATGACATAATCTAACCCATTTAAGCTTTAAAACAACTCAGCAAAGTCAAGCTTCTCTGTTAAATTTGAGTGCTTTTTAAATAAATGCAAAAGACTTAGTTTTCTGCCATTCCTTTTTTTTCTCAGTACAAGCATCTCAAAGAAGAAGGTGGTCCTCATACTCAGATTGAAGGAAAAGAGACAGATGACTGGCTGTGCATTGATTTTGGTAAATACTTGTGAATCTGAGAAAAACAAAGTTCTGTACGAGCTCTTTGTTAACAGAAGCATCTCACCATGAGCCCTGGCTGCAGTGGCATATGAACGTCTGTATAATGTAAGGGAAAGACTAG
>VYZR01025257.1:2216-24117 GCA_013400675.1 Oxylabes madagascariensis
GGAGAGAGAGTTCCAGCCTTTCCTGTGCTTTAGAACCTCCCCATGCTGCAGTGTGGCTGAGCAGGGCTCACCTTCCTGAGCAAACACGGATCACTCACCTTACACAACACCGGACCTGTTGCTTCAATTAGCGTTTGAGCGGATCTGATCTGATCTATTGTGAGAGGAAAGACGTGGGTTAGGTGGAAAGAGATTGAAGGAGGCAAAAAGATTGCAGAAAATGAGGAAAGGAGGAGGACTTTTCCTTTTTCTGGGCAGAAGTGCCTCTATAGTTACTCTGTCCTGACCCTCCAAAATACTTTGAGCTGTGTTCTCCTGCCAGCACCAGTCTTAACATTTTTACAGGTGTTTATTTCCTTCCCTCCATTTCTCAGCTTTCTCCTCCCTGAATTTCAGGGGAAAATAAAAATGTGTTGAATTC
The DNA here is from genome assembly GCA_013400675.1 of Oxylabes madagascariensis. Classification (NCBI taxonomy): domain Eukaryota; kingdom Metazoa; phylum Chordata; class Aves; order Passeriformes; family Timaliidae; genus Oxylabes; species Oxylabes madagascariensis. The sequence goes on from VYZR01025257.1 coordinate 2,638, forward strand.
TTCAGTGATACAGCCTGAGGCTGCTTTGGCAGTAGTATGTGCCTGTTATTTTTCCAGAGGAAACATGTCTGACTGTGAATGACATTCTGGTTATCCTCAAAGTGAGAGACTTCAGGGTTTGACCTAATCTTGCACTGGGATCTGTTTACCCTGACCAGAGCTTCCACAGCAGTGAGCTTACTGAAGTCTGGATGTCTGTCCCTTTATACTGACAATTGATGGCATAATATGCTCCCACAGTTGAGCAGATGCATGAGATGAAGGCAAGCAGTGTTTAACAAAGCTGATTATTTTCTTCTGATAGCTAATTGTTATTTTAGACTCACCTTCCTGCTCACTGTGGCTGGATTAAATATCTGGTTTGTGTTCATCTTTCATGACTTATCCTTTACAGGCAACTACGTGAATATTTGTCTGCACTACAGAATACTACAGAATATTTGTCTGCACATACTGCTTCTTAATGACTTTTTAAGTTCTTGATCAATATTGAAAAGCTTTTTATATGTTTGCCAAAAGTCACAGTACCTGTTTTTATGCAAGTAGCTAAAGGTGCTGAACTGATTCCTGTTTATAAAGCTCCCTTGAAATGTGAAGCAGTGAGACAGAAATCCTCATCTGATTGTCTGGGAGGAGCTGGAGAAACCTGGTAGTGGAAAACATACTTGGGCACAAGAGAGGTCATCTGATGGTTGATATTAAGTATTAATATATTTAATTGTAGATTCTTGGCACTGTGGGACATGTTGCAGCTGTTTTGATTCTGACCAAATGGTTTTCCCTGCATCTCCTTTGTGGTTTTGGTGACACTGGGCCAGTCTGCAACGTTGGAGCATTGGTTGGAGAACATGGGCTCTGGTAGTTCTGTAAATGTCAAGTACAAGTACTCCCTGCAGAAGTCTGAAAATGGTGAGTTATTCTTAGAAAAGTGATCTTTCCTATTTTCTCCTGCATGTGCTGTTGGGAGGTTGCATTGAACGTGTTTCTCCTCTGGGTTACCTGGTTTTCTTCATAGCACTGAAGTGAGGTTTTGTCTTTCGGTATCCTGTGACAAGGATTCTCAGGTGTCAGGCAGAAGACAACAGGCTTGAGGAAATAACAGCTATTTAGACGAGGAGTAGGTTAAAATCCACCCAAGCCTAACCAGAAATGAAGCAACAGTTAGAATCAACACCTGCTGGATTAAACACTTGCTGGGTAATGCAGGTATTGTGTCTGCTGACAGTGAGACAGACGTGACCCTGCTACTTCCCCTGGATTGTTTTCCAAGGCTCTTACCGGCACAGGACTGGTTAAGCAAAAGCATTAGTAAAGCCAAAATAAATCTGGTTACAAAGTAGGTGAGATGGTGTGGCTACAAAAAGCTGTAAAACAAAAAGAGTGAATTTTGTCCAATTAGGTCAGCACAGTGCTCTTAATCTCTGCTAATAATCTAAACTAGTTTATGGCTCTCAAAACTGTGATGATTTATTTTTAGGAAGCCCTCTGTAATTGTATCAATTTTGTGGGTGTGCCTGTGTCTGCTGTGGAACAAAGGGAGTCGATGAGGGAGACCTTGGATTTAAGGAAGAGTTAAAAAGTAAATAAGCAGTCATTTCTTTGTTGTTTGAATGATGCAGTCACGAGCACTGGCAGAACAGCAGGATGGGGCAAACTGTTTGCAAGTGCTTGGAAAAGAAAATGAGGATTGAAAGTTGGGATAAGGTTGTGACCCAGACTTTTGTTTTTTATTGTCCGCTGTTGAAAAACTCTTTTTATTTAAGTTAGACTTACCTGTCACCCATAGCACCAGAGGTCCATGGACTTCCCCAGGAAGTTCAGGGTTATTTTAAGATGATCAAGTGTAACACAACACCAGTTACTTATTTGAACCCGTGTGTTAAATCTGATACCTCAGCAATAGTTTCCCACAGCAGTAAAGCCTCTCTGAATTTCTAGCTTTTGGTTCTCAATGCCCTTCAGATTGGCCATCTGCAGCAGGGCAGCTGCTTAGGACTTTCTGCCCAAATGCAGTGTGCCAGATGTCATCCCTCTCCCCCCTTATAGACTGTTTTCAATGGAAAATGTAGGAGCAGAGCTGTTCAATTGGCCCTGCCTTGGAGTGAAGTCTGGTTTGAGTGCTGCCACTATGGTATGCTTTCAGCAGCTTATGTGATATATGGTTTGGATCATCATAAAATATGGCTAAGTTTTTCTCTTCTTTGTTGAATTTTTTTTTTCCAAACTGATGCAAACACTTCCAGGTATAACTCACCCAGGTAAAGCTGCAAAATTAGAATACCTGGTTTTTCATTGCAGAGTCAGTCTCTGTAAAAGCAGAGGAAAAACCAGTGTCTTGCCTATTTGGGGCTTAAATGCTGTGGATGGTGGTATTTATGTTAACTGTGCACTTAATAACATGTCTTTCATAGGTTTAATTTTTACTGTTTCAAAGGTTCTGGTTTTCATTGGTATATGTGGAGTCATCACAAGGAATTTTTTCAAAGCCCAGCAGATCAGTAAACATTTTCTCAGCAAGAGAGAAGGCAAAGAATACAGAAGTTATTCCTGAGTTAAGGTTTGCCAAATCTTACCTTCTAGCCCACAACTTCAGGGTGTCTCAGCCCCCTGCTGAACAGCAGCTTTAGATCTTCCTTTTTTGTGCTGTGCAATTCCCAGTGCTGAAAGAGAATCATAATTTATAAAGATTACTGTTTTCAATATATAATCCATTGAGATACTTTCTTTAGGGAAAGGTCCTTCAGCTGTTTTCCTGCTGGAGTACCTGGAGGGCCGTTTGTTGTGTAATTAATGCAAGCTGATTGAATTAATATGATCTCTTTGTCTCTTGCCAGTGTATAGCAGCCTTTGGGTAGAGGTGAGGGATTTTCCTCTTTTTAATGAAGATTTTTGCACACACCTGCCATTGCTCTCCCTGCTTTGGTGAATGTGGCAAGGGAATATACCTTCTGCAGCAGGCCTAGTTCCCTACCTCTGTTGTTTCCCTTAGATTTTGAGGCCAACCTGTGGATACAGCAGTCATCCCTCTCCCCCCTCAGCTAAAGATAGAGAAGCAGTGTTAGAAGATGTTTTAAGTATAGGGCTCAGGGGTGGGGCTCCAGAAAGGAACAGGAAGGGACAGTGTAATCCAAAGAGAGATGCCAAGTAACAGAGCTGGTCCAAGTGGGATCAAGGCCAGCTAAGGAGGATGAGAGATTCTAGAGGTATGTAAAATTCTGTGGCAGAACTTGAAAAAGGAAATGTGAAACTGCACCAATGTACTTCACTTGAAATATCCACACACCCCATCTGAAATAATCTTTGAAGGGAACACACTGGAACAGGGAGAATACAGAGGCTGTGTTCTAAAGATCAAAGGGCAGATAGCCATAATTTGGTGGGAAGCACCTGGTCTCAGTGCTGGCTGTGGCTTGAACCTCAAACAGGCACCTGGAAATTCTGGCATCTTGCTCATTCTGTGTCATTAAATGGGAAAAGTTCTGCCTCCCTTTCTTCACTGTGGGTGTAGTTTTGTCGTTATTTTATGGTAAGGTAATGGTGTGTTGATATTTATGCTACAATAGTGTCCTTCTAAAGTTCTTCCACAACTGCAAAAGCTGAGGTATTTATTTGGCATAAAGAGAGGTAGAAAACCCCCATATTTTTAAGGCTCTGGAATGGAACTTGGTATCTTGTCTTCCCCCAACTCTTTGCATGGCCTCAGTTAAATTTCTGGTTTCTTGAAGCCCCAGCACCTAGAGATGGTAAGACATAAAAATGATCAAGGTAGGTAGAAAGGGAGGATATTGTCTAACAATACTGAAAAAAACATGTTAGGGCTTTTAGACCCTAATAATTTGTTGTTAATACTCATGCTGAGGAACCAGCAGCAATGGTTGGGAAGTGCTTCAGAGGTCTCAGGACAGGTCAACCTCTTGCAAAAAAGAAGGCAAAAAGAAGAGGGGGTTTTTGCCCTTAGGCACAAGAATTCCTGGAAACTTCTTCCTGAGAGGGAAAGGTTCTTTTCCGTGTTCAGGCATGGGGAAGGAGCCATTGCAGGTACCTCAGCTGCAGGCAGTGCTGCTCAGCAGCTTGGTTCTGTTCTTGTCCCCCAGCTTTCAAGGCAGCTGTCTTGATCCAGCAGTGGTACCGGCGCCACGTGGCTCGGCTGGAGATGCGCCGCCGCTGCACCTGGAGAATCTTTCAATCCATTGAGTATGCCTGCGAGCAGGATCAGATCAAGGTATGGTGCCAAGGAAAAGAGCAGGTAGGAAAACACATAGGAACGTGGTTTCTGTGCCCAGACTCTGGCTTTCTGGCTGCTGGCTGGTAACCCTATAAGTGCTTCAGTGGCCCAGGGACTGGGTTTCCTGCCCCTTTTTAACCTGTTGATTCCCTCTCTGATTGTGTTGCATAAAGCACAAGGTAATGAACCTCAAAAGCAAGGCATAAGAGCCATTTAACAGACCTTTTCTGGAGTCTGAACACAATAGGCAAGTCTATTTGGTTTGTTACGTTTTAACTTTGATTAAAATTCTCTTACGTGGCTGCCTTGCTCTCAGGGAGAGAAAGGGCTCATAGCATACTTCTGCCTGTGGCTGAAGGTAAAGCCACTGTTTTGACTTCATCTCAAGATAGTCAAAACTTAAATTGGTGATTCAATGAGAGTTGCTGTACATACCAGACAGCATGAGAAGGGCAGAGGTAATACTTCCAGAAAGAAGATCATGATAGGTGGCTACTCTGTTGAATTTCATTCTGGGATGAATGATGGGCTCTCCCTCTTCCTGCAGCTTCACAACTTCTTCAGTTACCTCATGGACCAGTTCACACCAAGCAGCAGCAAAGAGAGTAAGTTTGTGTGCTGTTTGTAGATGTGGCACCAGCAGCTCCAAAGGCTGCACCCCGTATTATTCATTGCCCAGTGCTGGGCAATCTTCAGGATGGCACATGTGGCCAAGAGTCTCAAGAGTGATGGCATCAGGAATAGAGAGTGAATTATCTGGAGACTATGAGCTGTGCAGGGGATGTGGGGCAATTTCTGCTCTTAGGAGCTGGAAGGAGGCATAAAAGCTCAGTATGTTTCCACAGAATCACAGAATGGTGCACACTGCACCATGGAGATCTGTCTCTGCAGCCTTTCCCCCACGGCAAGTTTTGTAGCAGTGCTGAGCAGTACCCAGCGTCCATGGCTGTGATTGCTTCTGAGTGCCAGCCTAACCAAACAGCTTTTCTGTAGCAAATTACTAGAACAGTACCCGGAACAAATTAACTACTTTTTTGTCTGTTTATCTTTTTTTTTTTTTTATTTTTTTTTTTTTTTTTTTCTTTTTAAAACCAACCTCACTAATCTGCTATCCAGGGGATTTTATCAGTCGCATGTTCATAAGTGGGGAAAGTTACAAAGAGGCAGAGCTGGAAAAATACTGTGACTATGAATCTATAGAGGTGCCAGACTCCTACACTGGACCCCGTCTCTCTTTCCCACTCCTCCCTGACCATGCCACGGCCTTGCTGGAAGCTTTCCAGCAGAAACAAGTAAGGATCCCAAAAAGGTACCATGCTTTCCCCTTCTCTGTACAGGGCTGTAGGATAGTTAATTTGGTCTTAGCTTTCTTAACCAAACTCGGTTGACTGGAGTATAACAAGCTGGCTGGCTGTTAAACAAAATGGGGTTGGAAACTATATGGTATTTCCCAATGCCATAAAAATGTTCTTTCTGAAAATATACTCCTGACAAAATGGAACACTTTACATAGAGGTATACCAATAGTAACCTGAATTTCATTTTTAAAGAGAAAAATCAGCAACAGCTCATGTTGAAACTTCTCATCATTTTTTGTTCAAATTTCTCAATTTGTAAGTAAGTATAGGATGGCCCAGAGGGAAACAGCCAATTTAAATGTCTTGTGCTACGCAACTTGGACTCACATTTAAAATGTAAATTGTGAGGTTTTTGATGAGGAAGTTGAGTACCAGTCCAGCACTAACAAGACAAGCCTTCATACAACTCCAGTGTTCCGCTGCCATCCCTCAGTGGATGTGCTGAACTGCAAAATAGGCGAAAATATCCCTTCACCAAAGAGAACTTTGAAACCAAAGGTTTCTCATGTCCCAATTGTATTAAATGCCTACACCCTGGCTTTGAGCATATCTATCACTGCAGGACATGTGGAAACTCACAGACTGGTTCAATGTGGAAAAGCTAGGAAAGATCTAGAGGAGCAACTTCTTACCTGTGATATTGGGCTGGACTTTCTGCTGCTCCTGGAGGTGGTGTGGCCTAGTGGGTATAGCCTTGTCCACAAGATGCTGGGGCTTTAGGGTTGCCTTGCCAGCCCTCTCAGTGCTGAGGCTGGGCTGCCTTGGGCAAGTGTCTGCCATCCTGTTGTTTCCCAGTATTTCCCTCATCTTGTTTGTAAGCCCATAGGTCAGCACAGACTGCCATCCCAGGGAGAGTTGCTGCCATCCAGGTTATCCTGGTGGAGTCTTTGCAGCCACAGTGGTGCTGCTCAGAGGCCAATGATTTCCTGCTTTAATCCCTTCACTTTCTCCTAGTAGCAGCTCCATGCTCGCTATGTCTTAAACCTCCTGCACGAGACCAGGAAGCACCTCAAGCAGTTGCCAAACATCAGCCATGTCTCCACCTGCTACAGTGAGGAGGTCACCGTATGTGGTGGGTCCCTTGCAGCCTCTGGGGTGGGATGCTCCTATGGGAGGGTGGGGCAGAGAGAAAATGATAGTGAGAGCACGATGCCCCCCTGCTGCTGCTGAATGTGGAACACAAATGCTCTCTTATAAGCAAAGTGTGTGATGCCTTGAGAGGCAGCTGGATCTGTCTGAAATACCCAGGTGGTCTTCTCTCACCCCAAACTCGGAGTTGTTTTACTAAACCACAGAAACCACACCCAGCTGAGGACTGGTCACAAAACTTGGTAGTGGTCTGACCTGGTCTGTGGTCTGGGATTATTTAAACAACAAAATCCTGGAGGTGTTGTGGGTGAGCACCAGTGCATGCATGCAGATCGAGAATGTTAATGCATCTTTGCATCCTATCAGTAAATTTGAGACAAAGCTTTTTAATTTTTTCTACTCTGACTAATGTTAAAATGTTGAGATATTTCTGAAAAATAAATAGCACAGACTTTTGCATGCAGTCGGCCTCTGGAAAACAAACCTCTCTCTCCAATATTATGTTAAATGAGAATTAGATTGCTATTTTGAATGCAAAGCTTTCTCCCATATAATGACAATCTTGTGCCGTGTTTTGCCATCACAAGAGATAAACGAACAAAGCGTCTAAATCAGTCTTCAGCAGATGGTGTAGGGTTTTTTTACAGTCCTTCTCAGACTGCAGCTCAAGCCTTACATCGTATCCTTTTCCACTAGGCTTGCACTTCCCAAAGTATTTCAGTGGTGATTAATTTATAAAGGACATAGTTCATAGGAAATTATGTATTGGAGTTTTTTTAAGTTTAAGGTAAACATACTGTGACTTGTCTCTTTGTGCCGGTTAGGAGACTTGCACGGCCAGCTGGATGACTTGTTCCTCATCTTTTACAAGGTAGGCACTAAATTTGGAGAGGGATGCTGTCCAGGCATTGCAATGGGTATCCCATGGGTCATGTTGAGAAGTGTTTGCAAAATTGGGCCATTCACGTGCAATTCTCCAAGTCAATTTGATTAGTTTTAAATGACTTCACAAATCAGTAGCTTATTCCCTTGCTGACTTGGAAATCTGATATCCATGTCCATTTTATTAGTGCTAATGGGTATTTTTCTAGTGCTGATACCAATGACAACCCTTTGTGACTGCCAGTTTCACTGCTGGGGCCCACAGGATAAAGATGAGCAAGGATCTGCTGTGACCTGGGACAGGAGCAAGAGACTATGCAGCTGGGGGCAGGGGTATATAGACACCTCGGGGAGGCCTCTCGGGTGACATCTGCCTGTTCCTTGCTTTTACAGAATGGCCTTCCTTCCCCTGCCAAGTCCTACGTGTTCAATGGGGACTTTGTAGACAGAGGCAAGCAGTCCCTTGAGATCCTTGTTATCCTCTTTACTTTCCTCCTGATCTATCCCAAGGAGGTTCATCTCAACCGCGGGAACCACGAGGACCACATGGTGAACTTACGGTATGGCTTCTGTGCAGGGCTGAGCACGATGTCGAGGGCGTTGTGCAAAATCCCACTGAGCTTCCTTTCTCCTGTTCCTTTAGCTATGGTTTCACCAAGGAAGTGATGCAGAAATACAAGGTAGGCTTATGTTTGTGTCTCCTTTACCATGTGAGACGTATTTAGAAGACTTGATGCTTTATCTCTTTTTTCTGTCTCTCAGGTGCATGGGAAGAAAATCTTGAAGATGTTTCAGAATGTCTTCTGCTGGCTGCCCCTGGCCACCCTGATTGATCAGAAAGTCCTCATTATTCACGGGGGCATCTCTGACACCACTGACCTGGACATGCTTGAGAAAATTCAAAGGGACAAAGTAGGTTTTATTTCCCAGTTATTGCAAGAGACAATAGTGTTGCTAAATTGTGGTGAGGAGCTCGTTGCTACATGTCAGCTTAGCTGTTGACAGGACAAATCTAACAGATGGTCTTTCTAGACAAACTTGTGTTTAGGTATAGGCTTTGGTTTGTTAAGTGTGCGTGCATGAGGTGTGAAGGGATGAAACACTGTTGGTTTCTGAAATATGTGCTGGTGCTGAAGTAAAAATGCAGCGATGATGAGACATTGTCCCACAGTTCCTCAGCCTGTTTTTACCCCCTAGATTTCCAGAAGGATTTTGATAAACCATTTAACTTGTCTCTGCCTCACTCTCTAGTTGGGAAATACCACTTTCCTTCTCCAAATATAATGACAACTCTTGCCTTCGTCATTAATGCTTCCTTTGCTCTGCTGCACAGTTCCCATTGCAGATGAAGTCAATGAGGAAGTGTGAGATGTGATGGATGTGGGGCCCAGCTGTAAACTCAGGATGGCTTGTCTGAGAGGATGGCATCAATAGTTCCCCACAGTCAAGCAGCAGTTGATGGCAGAAGGGAGTGGGACTCGGAGGCTTAGGTCACTTGAAGTCTGCCAATGGAAGATGTCAGAGGTAGAGATCTGGGTTTCCATGCTGTGTTATCAGTTTCATTTCTCTCATATCTTTCAGTTTATTTCTGTGTTAAGGCTGAAGAAAAGAAAAGAGTTGGATAGAAAACCAGAAATACAGGCCATAAATGGGGAGAGCCAATCAGGCACTGATGCAGCAGGGAATGAGGCAGCTCCCAGGTTGTCTCTGCAGCCTCAGTCAGCCCAGGCTCCCAGCACAGCCAACAGGCTGGAGTTCTCCAGGTGGCTCCGGCAGACGGTGCAGGAGCAAATCGACACGTGCCGCCGGATGGTGGATGTCAGCGAGTCAGAGCCAGAGGAGCTCACCTATTCCAGCATGGTCTCTTTGAAGGATGTGGATGAGCCGTGCTGGACTCGCCGGGAGGAGTGGAAGCAGGTGAGGAGTCTAAGCAGGGTCCTGAGCTGGGTGCGCTGTGGGTGCCTCCTGCAGCAGTTGGTCCTTCAGTGGTAGGTCGCCAGGAGGAGCTGCTCTGTGAGGCCATGGGGATGTTTCGTTGGGTACCTTTGTTATCTCCTGGAAGGAGCAGCTGGGGACTTCCTTTCCTTGTTTTTCCAGCCTGAGAGTCTCTTCTGTGGGCTCTGAAATCATGGTTACGTTGTTGACATTACATGTGACCTTCCAGTGCTGCACACCTTTTCACTATAGCGCTATATATTGAAGTCAGGGTTAAAGAGATTAGGCTTTAATCCAAACAGTGTTACTGAGTCAGCTCTTGTATTTCTGGAGGCTGCAGAATGTCCTGGCTATAGAACAAAGGCGTTTAATACTAAGCCTGCTAACAGCCTCAGGATCTGTTGGTTGTTCTTGCCCTGGGACTTGTGTTTTGGGATGCAGGAAGACAGGCAAGGCTCTCGGACATCTTAATGCTAGCAAAGGCAAAGCTTGTATCAGGCCTGACTTACGTACATCCCTCTTTCCCCAGAAACTTTGGATGTGCCTGTAGCTCCTGGCCAACAATATTGCCACTTCTGAGGTGGCCCAGATCTGTGAGAGTCTTCAGCTGGAATGCAGGAAACATGTCTCTTCCCCTGAACTATGGTTATAGCAGCAGTCCAGGGAGGAATTCAGAGACTGTATTTGCTTAGCAAACTTCTCCAATCCTTTCAGATTTTAGATGTCCTCTGGAGCGACCCCATGCCTCAGGAGGGCTGCAGAGAAAATAAGGTGCGAGGTGGCGGCTGCTACTTTGGGCCTGATGTGACGGAGAAGTTCCTTGAGAAGTACAGCTTGCAGTTCCTGATCCGCTCTCATGAGTGCAAGCAGGAGGGCTATGAGTTCTGTCACAACCGCAAGGTCAGTTGGGGGTGGTGTGAAGGATACTTGGGTTTCCATCCTGCCAGAGTGGGGCTTCCAGGGGAGTGGCTCGTCTCAGTTCTGCATTTCTTCCAGTGGGGCTTTAAGCACATGCAAAATCCTTGAACTTATTGAGAGTTAACTGAAGCGTGTTTCCATCTGAAGTCTTAGTTCGGAGTGATCTGGAGCCACCTACTCTGCTGGGGACATGGCTGTGCAGGCAAACCATGTCCTTGTGTGTGGTGCTTGAGAAAAGATCTGAACCCACTTGTGCCATGGCCCCCACTTAGTGCGGCTGTTCCTGCAGATGAGCTACAAAAGGGTGTTTACTGAGCTGCTGCAGACAAGTTCTGTTCTCAGAAGATTCAGTCAAGGTCAGTGGCTTCGCCAGGGCACTGGGACTCAGGAGAGCAGAATTGTTGGGAGAAAGCACAGGAAAATTGCAGAAGCCCAGCACGTGGCCAGATCCACATGTGACCAAGTGCCACCCACAAGGAGCTCACACATGCAAGGCTTCCAGGCCAGCAGCCACCTGACTCTCCCTCTTCTCCATAAAACATGGCGCTTTCACAGTCTGTGGACTCCGGAGGGGATTGGGTGTGTTGTTTACGCGTACATAAATATTACAGGATGTATGTACTGACTGCAAATGCCTCTTTTTGGGATTAGGTGCTGACCATCTTTTCAGCCTCAAACTACTATGAGATTGGCAGCAACAGGGGAGCATATGTGAAGCTGGGACCAGACCTCATCCCCCACTTTGTTCAGTACCAAGCAAACAAGACAGCCCATATGCTCACTATGACCCAAAGGCAAGGCTTTCTAGTTGCTCTGTATTTGCCGAATCAAAATTCCCAAAGGGAAACTTTGTGAGCTTTTAGAAAGTTTGACTCTGGAGATGAACTTTCACAGCTTGATTTTCTAAAGAATAGCTCTAAAGGATGGATCAAGCTTTGTACTTGAAGTTACTGAGGAAAGCTTAAGAGTTGAGACGGGAATGTTAATAAAATTCCAAAGTGATCTTTCTAACGGTTGCTGATTTTTCGGCTTTTCTTTTCCATGTCAGGTTTTAAGTTTTGACCTTTGCTGAGGTTCTCTGTTGCTTTTTTACTTCACAAATGAATGCAGGGACTCATGGCATCAGCTACAGGGAACTGTGCCCTGGGCATGCAGTGCCTTGTCACAAGCACTGAGATGCAGCTGTAGCTGTGCAGAGCAGTTGTGTGAGGGTCTGGGAAATCCATGGACAAGCCAGGTAGAGCAGTGGGAAGGAAGGTGCAGTTTTTCTTGTGATTCATGGCAAGTCCTTAAAGTGCTTCTCCCTGTTCTGCATCCTCCAGAATCAGCAGAGTAGAGGAGTCAGCCTTTCGAGCCTTGCGGGAAAAGCTTTTTGCTCACACCTCAGCCCTCATCAGTGCCTTCAAGGCCTACGACAGGGACAATACAGGTAACTCAGAGCTGAGGGACACATGGGTTCATTGCCTGCTTGGATAGGGCTGAAGTGACTAAGTTGAGTTTGTGGCTGGTTGGGAGACTGCTCACTGACAGTTGTCACCAGTTGTCATGGGGAGGCTGTATCAGACCTTGCCAGAGGTCATTTGCTGTTACTCAGCCTCTGTGGATGCCTCTGAGTGACACCATAAAGTGGGGGTGCTGGAAAAGCAGGATGTCATTGGCCTAATGTGTAGTAATTGAGGCTGGTCCTAGAAGAACTCCTTGCAGCTGGAGTACTGATGAAGCACTGGAAAAGATGACCTGGAACATGTCTGTTGTGTCACTTGAGAAGGGCTGGGTGGACTCTGGAGGCCCTTCATCCTGGAGTCTAAAATCAATGGGAAGAGAAAAGCGAGGGATGTCTTCCATGACAGTTGTCTCTGTCAGAACCTTAAGGAAAGAGCTGAGAGTTCTTACTTCTCTGGCAGACAGGAGTGCTGTGTTGGTGCAGTGACCAAGGTGTTCTTGAGAACTGTCCCCTGGTGGGCTGGGGGAGAAAAGGGATACGGTGGCTGGTAGAACTGCTCATGGGGAGAGCATTCTTTCTTGGTTTCTTCCTGGGCAGCAAAACTGTTCATAGGAATCCAGTTCAGTTGCTACAGCAGCTGCTAAAATGGGCAGTGGGCTGCAAATTTCTAATGAAATAGCCAAACTGAGTGACTTGCCTTTGTTCAAATGTTTACAGCCTCATAGCCTTGATTTGTTGCAATGATGAAAAGCTTGCTGAGGCTTACATGGGAAATGTGCATGTGCCTGTGCTGCAAAATAATGCTGTGCAGTCAGCAGCACCTAGACTGTGTATGTGTCACAATTGAGGCCTTTTCTTTGCCTTTATGTGCTTTCCCCTACCTGTGTCCCAGAGGTGTCTCCCTTTTCCCTACAGGAAGGATCACGCTGAGCAGCTGGGCGACAGCAGTGGAGTCAGTGCTGCGGCTGGGACTGCCCTGGCGAATGCTGAGGCCGCAGCTGGTGCGCAGTGCTGAGGGCGGCATGCTGGAATACAAATCGTGGCTGGACGACCTGGCCATGGAGCAGAGGAGCCAAGAGGTAAGCACTCACTCCCTTTCATCAAAGCACAATGTGAGCAGCTGCTCACCAGATCCCCAGCATGGGCAAATCAATTATGGTACAAAAGGACAGTGCATAATCCAAAAGCACGCTGAAGTTGATAGGAAATCTTGCCTGAGCTCAAATAGTCCAGAGGCACCCAGCCCATTTTACAAATAGATGATGGATGTGAAATCAAAACTTAGAGGTAGTTCAGGATGCAGGCTTGTGAGTAGGAAAACTGTATTCCACTCTCCAAGTAGCAGCTTCTTAATTACGCCCAGCAAACGCAGCTCTGCAGTGCTTATAAAATGCAGCCTGGCTCACTGTGATCCCAGAAGAGTGCTGTTGGGAAGGGACAAGTTGCTGATGGTCTGTTCTGCAGCTGCACAGAGGATCCAGTCATCACACACCTGGTTGATAAGGCACTGCTTGCAAGTTCCTGAGAGCAAAAAATATTCTTGTTTGTGGAGACATCTGCAGTAACAACTCAGAGAGAGCTGAGATAGAGTCAGATAGGTAAAAACTGTGATCATGTCTTTCAGCACATCCAGTCGAGCTTGCTGGAAGTCATTTATCGAAACAGATCCAACTTAGAGACCATATTCAGGATCATAGACAGAGACCATTCAGGTAAGCAGGTGGGCTGTTGATCCCTGCCTTGTGTTCCCTTCTGCTTTGGAGCTTCCTTTAGTATGTACAGAGGTGTTTTTGTTTAGGCTTGGGTCCTCCTGCTCCCTCCCATGCTTCTGAAATGTCCATTTGTATTATGCCTCTTTGCTGCTATGAGTTGTGTTTTAGCCAGTGTTCTCCACATTAGGAGATGTAGCTACAGCACGTAAAATGCTCCTCCACAGGTCTTATCTCCTTTGAGGAATTCCAGCAAACCTGGAAGCTGTTCAGCTCCCACATGAACATTGAACTCACGGATGATGGCATTAATGACTTGGTTCGCAGCATTGATTTCAACAAGGATGGGAACATTGACTTCAACGAGTTCCTGGAAGCCTTCCGCCTCGTCAAACAGTGCCCGTCGTGAGAACCTGCTGAGGGTTGCCACGTCCCATGCCTTGATTTCTACAAAGCCAGGACTGTCCGACCTAACCTTGAGCATGCCTGCAGATGGCAAGCAGGGAAAGGGAAGGCAGGTGCCCAAAACAGACATCACTGTAGGCAACAGCTGTGAAGGTAACAGGTGAAATAGATGAGCTGCACTTCAATTCAGACCGTTTTTAAAATGAGCTGCATTTTAAGTAGTTTCCTGCTCAAAGGGAAGATGCAATTTAGCTTCTCTTGGCAATGTGAGGAAATGTTACAGGTATATTCAAGAGTAGTAAAGTGGAAGTCAATGTATTACTTGTAGACAGTGTTTTAAGGAGGCAGCACCTGCTTGATCGCAGCTTTCCTTTTAATAAACCATTTTTTCTAGATTGCTGTTGCTTGGCTGTTCATTTCTTCTCTAGTTAACCCTAGGAGCAGCAGTGCTGTTCCAGTGATGATACCTACTTCCCTGCTGGTGTTCCTCTGCTGTGGTAAGCTTGTTCTGGAAGTTTGGAGCTACTAAGTACTAGAGCACAGTGTTGGAAAAAAATACCTCAAATGTGCAACACTGTCTCTAGCAGGGGGACTTGTTTAAGAAGTCTGTTGAGATAATTTCATTTTCAAAGCCCAGGGCAGTAGATCAAGTAGCCCCCTGCTAGGAAGCCTATGCTACACGTTCAAGTTATTTTCAAAGCATGGTAGGACTGCAGCTTGTGAAGTAGGGTGGAGCATGAAGAGTTTGCAAAACAAGAAACAATGTGTTTGTCAAATACAAGCAGCACATTCTGGCAGGGGGCCCCATGGCAGAAGACTTCACTTAAGACTGCTACCCTAGCCCCCAAAATAGAGTCTCTAGTCTCACCGAATTTCTTAGACTCATGGCCCAGTGCAAACAGTTTATTAACTAGAACTATGCTTCCAAAAGGAAACCAATCCTGTTCCCCCTTTAACTAGAGTTCCACCTATGCTTTTTCAATTGTAATGGAATCATGCTTCCACAACTACACTCAAATGCACAATGCAGGTCCCAACACATTGCAGGTGTATTTCTATTTTTCCATCCTTCAAATTTAATGAATGAAATTAATTTTGATGGCTAACAAACAAAATGATTTTGCCTCTTCCATGTTTGTTTCTGCTGTAGAAACTCCTACTGCAGAGAACATTGGTTTTTGTTTCAGTCATTTTCAGTGACTTTTGTACTGAGGGGAAAAGCAGGTCTCTCTCCATGGTCTGGAGTGAGTGGGTACCTGCTCTGCAGCGCTTGCTACCAGGTACGATCTAAGGGCCACACCTTTCATTTTGGTTTGGGGACTGAGACTGCCAGGCAGCTCTGCGGCACTGTGTTTGACCGCCTGTCGCCGGCAGTGCCCGGAGCAGAGTGACGTGCGCTTACCTGGAGCTGTGAGCAGCGTCACTGCTTTGCTGATGTCACTGAGAGCCAACACCACACACCACTTATTACAAAGTCAGACTGAATTTATTACTCTTGGGCAATTTAGAAAAAGGCAGGAGACAACATCCAGACATTCTGTTACTTAAAGGGGCAGCAAAGCTTTGTATAATTCACATATGTAAAGTGATCAAAACATAACCTTCAGATCCTTGCAGTCCAAAGGAAGGACAGAAACTGGAAACATGAACTTTCTGCAGCTTGCCCCAGTAATTGACTGGTATTGCAGAGAACAACACAGTTACAGCAACAAACATCTCTGTAACGGTTTAAATTAGCTGTTTACACAATGGTGCTACCTGATTGTTCTGACAGAAACACGGAAGCGAGCTAAGCTTTCCACAAACCGAGTCATTAGTGAAACAATCCCCTCAGCACTGCATTTTTAGGACAATGCTGTTGTAAAAAAAGAAGAAAAAAAGAAAAAATGTACAATAGTACATATAGTTTTATAGTAAAATGGTATCTGAACAGATTCAGTTTTCCTTCTTTTGTTAAAGCATATACAGCTTTATAAAATATAAACCTTCCAAAGGTCAGTTTTAAAAGCTTAGAAGAGGCTTTGCTAATTCTAAAAGTAACAGACAAAATACCATTTTGCTCCTACAAGATAAGAGTTTTATTTTACCTCAACAGTTTTAGCCTTGGAAGGTGAGCCATGAACTCAACTACCATGTTCCATGTAAAACTCCACCAGTCAACTGAAGACTCCCCCTCGGATGGGAATGCTCTCATTCAGCCCATGTTCTATTAGCTTGATGTCCTCCAAGTCATCCTTGATGATGCTGATTAGGTGACTGAGCCCTTCTTGCTGCTGCTTCAGGTGCTGCAGATAGTTCAGAAACCACTGTGAGTATTGTTCAGCTTCACAGACTTATTAGGTAATGTTCCTCAGAAGTGTCATGACTGGTGGCACTGGCACATTGATAAGCCTGGCATCATTTCTTTGATGAAGGAATAACAGCATTTACTGTACTAACAGCCTATCTCCACAGAGTGATTTTGTACAATAGCTTGGTGCCCTGGCACTGAGGCCAATTAAAAGATGACTTCACCAAACAAGGCAAGAACATGACATTCTAGATCCAGTCAGTGTGTGTCTGGCTTAAATGATGCAGTTCAAAGAGTAGGCCAGGATCTTACCCAGTGATACTTACTTGCTTGATTTCCCTTAAGAGGTCTGCATCTATGTAATAGCGCTCTTCAGCCCGCACTGCTCCAAAGTGGTTCTGCATCCTGATCTGGGACATCAGCTCATTCAGTCTGCCCTGGGAAGAGGAACAGGTTTAAATCAAACATTACTCATTTACAGCTGGCAGAGCTCCAGCATCTACCATTCCTTGAGTCTCCAGGGCTGGAAGCATTACTGCTCATTCAATTTTTAGATGTTCTGGAAGACATGCAAAGGGTAAGCCACTCCACTATTTCCATGAACTCAAAATTACTGGAATACCTATTGACTATTGACCGAAGAGCATGATGCTACAACCTACTCACACTGCCAGACTGAAAGCCTCTCACAACCAGTATATACACATGGTTTGGAAAACTGACATGTTTTTAGTGAGGAAACCCCAGAGTTGTTAGCCAAACTGGCAGCTGCTCACCTTGAACTGCGTGGGTGCATTAAGTTCACACTGAATTGTATCCAGCTGTACACGAAGCTGTTCCTCATCTGCTTGAATGGCGTAACCGCTTTTCCTTTGGATCTCCTGCTTTATTAGCACCTACAAAAGCAGCCTTTGACGTTCATTAGAGAACACTTGGCCCATCCCTCTCCCCACCAGCCCCTCCACATCTTTTGCCCTTCCTTAAGCTTGTTTCTCACTACATTTGTTGTGTAATTTAGTCTGCTGCTCCAGGACCTCAGGGCAGTCCTGTGGTTTTGGGTTAAGTGAAAGAGAAGGTTCCCAAGTACGGCAGACAGCTTTCCCTAACAGCTCTCCCTGGTACTTAAATGAACACCTGTTAGCTGAAGTCAGAATAATTTTCAGCACTGGCCTGCACAAGATGGAACAGATTCTCCTTCCCTCCGAGACTGCTTGTGGCACTAGACCGCATCAAAGGACTTATTTAAATTATCCCCGTTACCTGCAAAGTTCTGTGCGAAAGTGCCATCAGCTTCCTTTTGTACTGTGCAATTTTTGCCATAGTTGTTGTTTGGTTTTTCTGCAGCTCGCTGATATCTTCTGATATTATCTGCAGAGGAGATGGGAGTCAGCTGGAAGTCAGAGAAGTTTTTGATAACAGAACACGTTAGGCCTCATTTAAAACTGGGAGTTCCGTAACACTACACCGCCCAGCAACTTGGTGTCCTTGACCCAGACGATTTTAGAAAGCTTTCTTCTACCTCTACTGTTCTGCTTTGTGTTTATTTTCATACGCAACTGGGATTTTCAGAAGGCATGGGAAAATTGGTCGCTCAAATTCCAAAGTCCATGCCAATACAACTTAATGGAGCGGGTATGGATTAGCCTATAACAAAACAGTAGTCTTGAACCTGAAACAAATGAAAGCCAAACCACACTGCTCAGTTTTTGGGCAAAAGATCTATTTAAGGAATATATTAAGAACATGGTTCACGTTTCAGTTTTGAGCACACAGGGGCAGCTGCACTTAAAAGCGCCTCCTTTGTCAACAGCAAGTCATGATAAAGATGAGCAACCTTACATCTAATCGAGTTTGATGCTGTTTGGTCATCTGATCCTGGACCTTTAATCTTCTCAGCAGTTCCTTGAAACCCACCATCGGCACAGGAATAAGCCTAAGAGAACACAAATATTTCTTACAACATGTTTTTATACTGGACACATGCTAGGGATTAGTAACTATGAACAGAATCTAATATAATGGTTAGAATCTAATATAAGGTTACAGGTTATGTTGGTCTTCTATAAATTAATACATAACCATATCTTCTTTTGCTAAGCTCTAGAGTCCTCACTATTCCCAACAACCTGTTCCTTTTTCATAAAGAAACCAGCCCAATTTATCTGTAACCACTGGAGGGTACAAAGGTGCCTCACCTTAAGCAATAAAGAGAAAAAAACATAACCGTTGCAATAAATAAGTCACAATAACTAATCCATGTAAAGGAGGACACCACACCTCTAAGGAACCCAAGTAAGACTCTTTATCTTGACAGCTCCTAAGCGCCTAAATGGGTAAAGGGATTAAGACAGGCACTTCCAGTAATCTTCACTGCTTTCAAAGGGATCAGCACTTGGCCAAGCTGTACTCAAGTAACTTTCTTGCAAGTTACCTTAAGGGTACCATGCAACTATTATCTCTTTCTCCCCTTTCCAAGCCTTGTTGCAGTGTTTCAATACTTGGACAGACTATTGGACTTACTTATCAGGATCAGGATTATCAACTTTGGCTTGTTCCCATATAATAGGATCAACACCTAAAAAAAAAAAAAACAACAGGATTTTTAATGTGCATATCTGAATAGACAGATGTTACAGCTGCTAACCAGGAAAAAATGCTGTGAAATACACAAACCCTATGAACTATGCTAACCTGAATGCCTGTTACACAAACTAAGGTTAATTAAACTAGAGTAGTTCTTTAAAAGTCCTGATCCTGAGCAGAGGCAGTAAATTCAGACCCAAAGGCTGTCAAGCACTCCTGCAAGTTTGAAAGCAGGGGAAAGGAATAATCCATAGGTGCTCCCACTGGATAATCTATACTTTAAAGGGAGAAATTCCTACTGCTCCCACTATATGCCACACTTGGGTCATCTGTCCTTTTAAAGTTGCTTACTGCATGAAACAAACTAATATTTAAAAAATCAGTAATTACGCGATCAAAGTACCAAATCAACTGGCAAAATAAATCCCAGTAGGAGCTAGCCTTGACTTTTCTGCAAGACTAGGCTCAGTGCCTTTTCAGATTTCATAACCTTTCATATCCTAAACATAGACATATAGAAAAGCTATAGACACAAAGGTTAAGTTATTTAATCAAATGACATGAACTGTCCATAAGTACCCTCAAACAAAGCTCTATGTGCACTGTCTGCGGCCCCATAGGCAAGCTAAGAGACCCATCTGAAAACTAGCAAGGGAGTACAGGACACGGTTATTCTGATATTTAACTCTTCTTTCCTCTTATTCTTTTCACAGGTGTTTTCCAGCAGGCTGACACCTGCTTTTTCCCTGGAGAACCCAAAAGGCCCAGCCCACGCACCGGCAGGAGGGTTCTGCAGGAGCTGCTTGACTTGTGCTGGGGACAGCTCTGTCCTGGCCATGGACAGGCTGACCCCCAGCTGCTGCAGGGATGATTTGATGTTGGCCTGCTCAAAGTGGGCGTAGAGGGTCGTTGCAGGAACTCTCCTAGAGGTGCCATTGGGCGAGCGCTCCACAACGTAAATGATCACTTCTGTCCTGAGCGAGGCAAAACGCAGAACGTCAGGAAAAGGCCAGCAGCACACAGGAACCAACAGAACAGAGAACCACCCAAAATCCAAGCTATCACTTCTTCCAGCTGACTTTTAACTTCCTTTAGCTAAGCGAGACGTGAAGTGCCAGTAGCTGCAGGGTTTAACGCAGTAAGGGAGAGAGACAAAAGCTGTAAATACCACTACATTGTCTGCTCTCCCCAGTTTTAACAACCATATTCTATGGTGATACTAGTACTACATTAAGAATAACCTAAAATCTCTGGAAAGGTACTGGACTTAAAGCTGTAAGAAAAATTATACGAAGGAATAAGAGATACAAATCAAACTCAGGATGAGCAGATCTAAAATCAAGGAGAAGGGGAAACAGTAGACTTAGGCACCAACCCTTTCTAACATGCAATATAAACGGGCAACCCTGTGGGAAGTTCACGTACTGGTCATCTGGCATCGTTTTAACACCTTCAACATTGACAGTAAGGGTCTGGTTTCCTCCCAAAATTTTGTGTAGTGATTCTACGAGCTGCTGCTGCTGGCTTCGAATATCTGCTTCTTTTCTGTTAAACACCAGGACCACAAGGCCATCTTCATCTTTATTGTTGGGCATTAAACTGTAACCCACAGCCTGCCAAGGAACAAATGAAAAATAAAGGTACGTTACTTAGCAAAAACATATCCTTGTGGCATGAAGGGGAGGGGCTAAATCCTGCCATTTTTAGAGCAACTGGTTCAAAATTGAACTCATGATGTATTCAGAGCTGCAGAAACATAAAATCAATCTCCTTTTAAATCATTCTCTCACACAGCCATCAGTAGAGCAGCTTCAAAAGCAGTTAGAATTTTTACAAAAAGTTCCTAAGTATCCTTTTCCCATCAGAGGAGTTGCCAACACAGCAGAGCTGACAGCAATCAGGAACATTTTACAAACTGACCCTTTTTCCAAATTGCAAATGGAACCAGAGGATCAGACTATTACAAACAAAAGCAGAGTAGCAGCTTTCACCTCCTCTTGCCTATCAGCTGTCACCCCAACACAGCATTGATGACAGGATGGACAGCAAGGGCTTTGTGAGGCCCTGACACGACATGTGGGTGGGTGACCTGCACCTTTTCCCTCGTGCAAGTTCAGGTGAAGAGAGAAGCGAGCTGAGGACGTGCCCAGGAGCCCGGTTTTGTCAGCAGAGGGCAATCCCCTGCCATGGTGGGCCTTGCAGAACCAGCCACTCTGTCACGGAGCACAACAGCCACAGCAAAGGAAGAACTTGTTTTTAAGCACAAGACATCTCTGGTATTTCTGTTTTAAATAAACAACTCTTCCATGATCTCTTCATGCAATGCAGTATTTTCAAACTAGAACAGATTGTTTTTACTTTACTGTGGTCCTTCAAACAACAGCCTGTAACATGTTACCTTAGCAGCACGTGTTTCTTGGTCTGGAGCTGCATGCTTCTCACGTGCCCTAGAGCTGGAATTGTGTACAAGTGGATTCCTGTGGAACCCTTCATGTAATGCTTCTTTCTTATCTGATGCCGGATGTTTCCAGAGGCAATAACCAAACTAGATTCAGACGCTTTGCTCCTATCCCTGTGCCACCCTCTCCCTTATTTTTTGCACGTATCTTCCACTGGCGGCACAGATGGGGCTTGTCAGTGTT
>VYZR01025259.1:12053-29815 GCA_013400675.1 Oxylabes madagascariensis
TGGCCTTGCAGTGAATTTAATGTGGAAGGGCCTAGGGAAAGGAAAAAACTGACTAAATGGGGGAAGCATGTCAGCTGTGAAAGTTATACCTACAAATGTTTGAGTGACCCTCAGATAAGCTGGATTTCCTGCAAGAAAAGAAGGATATGTAGGCAGAGAGACCATATGGAACCATCAGAGTAAGAGGGGCTAGTCCCTGTTTGTGCTCCAGTATCCCAAGAAAACACAAGGACATCTTTCACCAGGATGCAGTACTGTATCTCATTATTTCTCATTCTAGCAAAAGCTTTGGCATGTGAGTAAAATGATTGATGACAAAGTGCTCAAAATTTTGGTCTGATAAAAAAAGCAAAATGATACACTGGTGATTTGATCTAAAGTAGCATAAAACAGAGATAACCCACTCTCATTGTCCTTCACACAAAGCACCTTTTTTCACTGACTCAATTTTTCCAGAGGATGCAGCACACATGTATGCCTTGTCACACACATATGTCCTTGTCGTTATACCCTCCTTGCCAAGAGTCAGCTTTGTAAGATGACTTCCACCATTCCACGTAGCTGTCCAGTGCAAAACTGCTGTATCACATGTGCTCCTCCACTTAAGCCTTCCGGGACTAAAGCTATTCATAGGTTTTCCACTGAAATGATGGAGGGGAATGAAATTCAATTCTAGCATAGGGTCTTTTTTGGCATTGGTCCTTCCCAGTTGGTAGCTTCCTGCTCTTGCTTTTCCCCTCTCTATGGGGGAAAAATAGCCCAAACAATCTATGCAGAAGTTTAGCTGTTGAGTGAAATTTCACAGCTTTTTATGAGTTTCACAGAATGACTCAAAGAGCCTATTAATTTGCTTTTCAGATTTTGTAGGTTTAAAAAAGAAATGTCTAGCAAGTCCTAAAATCCTTCTACAGAGCCTGGCTGGTTATGTTCCTCTTGGAGGCAAGTTTTCTGTTCCTCTCCTCAGCTGGAAACCCACCACCTCCACCACCTTAATTTAGATTTCATTTCTAACCGAGCAATACGAGTTGCACCACAGCTTCCTTAAGGGACTGCATGCTGGTCCCCATGAAATGCAGCACAGAGTGAAATCTCCAGGACCCAGGGAGAGTGAGGGATGAGCTCTAAGCTGCATCGGATGGAGATGCACTCTCTCCCTTGCACAGACCCCTTAGGCCTCTCAACTTCCTTGGTTCAAGCTCAGGACCAGCACAGCTTTATTTTAACTTGGACTGCCCTTTCAAAACTAGACTAAGCAAACACAGAAGGTTCATCCAGTCCTGGAATTAACTTAATTTTACTTTGGTGAGAGAAGGTAGGGGGGAAAAAAACCAGTCTGTGAGTCTCTGAAAAATGCTGATTAAATGCAACTTGGCAACAAATCATCATAGAGCATCTCTAGCCAAACATGATCTGGTCCTTGCAACTTCCACTGAATTTCATTCCTATTGTAGCTGAACCTGGGGGAAGTGACAGGGGAAGGATATTAATATATTAGGGGCTGAGAGAGAGCTGTTTTTCAAGCGAGACAGGAGCAATGTTTTGAACCCCTCATACTTCAGTGAAATCCAATTTTCTGTCACAAATGTCGCACCGAAGAAAGAATGCACTTGGAAGTCAGAACCCGGGATGCTAAGCAGCATCTATAAAATGCCTAGGAGATGAATGCTTTCTGTGCCCCTGTTGCTTGCAAATGTACCCTTCAGTCTGCAGCAGGAGCAAACATTAGCCACTGGTGCAAGGCTTTGTACTCAGAGGGCTTTGCAGAGAATCCAAACTGCAGCTCATAGTTCCCTGCAAAGGCTGAAGAAAGTGGCTGTGAATTCCCGTGCTCGGAAGTAATGTGTGTTTTTAAACATTTTATAAAAGCAGGGATCTCTGCTAAGACAACAGCTCACAAAGGCAGGCTCAGGCTTCAGCTCTGGCCAGCAAATTTCTGTGTTCAATCCTTGGAGAGCCCCCTGTGTCATGCCTGCTGGCAAGCTCCAGTTGGCTCTGAGTGAGACCAAAGGGTAGATGGAGGGAGCCCATGTGATGGGTTACAATCTTGGATTGTTTGGGATGGGATGGCAATCTGTAATCTTCTGACCAAATTTGTCCTGCCAAAGAACTCGATAATAATAACAGCCCTCTTTAAGGATAAAGGCAAATCCCAGCACTGAGATTGGTGGGATCTCTAAATTCTTTGCAGCTTAATCACGGCAAAGCAGTCAACCATGAGGTTAGTTCTTAAGGGATATGTGACAAATGTGCTGGCCTTGAAATACAGCAAACCTACAGCTATTTATTATTTCCTTGCTGTTCCGTAGGCAAGAGACCACCGTGGCAGCAGCAAGATGCCACTGCCCCCGCTCCTCAAATCCGACACCCTGAAAGCATTAATGGAAAGGCTCCCATTGCCCCCCTGAGGGCAGTTCCTTAAGTAAGAGCCTTCTTGAACTGAAATATTTCTTTAGCTTTGGCTGAATTGGATATAGCTAAGCCCTCAAATTGTGTCCAGAAGAAGTAATATGCATTTTACCTCCTGCCCAATTCACCACTATAAACAAATTAGAGATACACTTTAAGCATGTCATAAACCGCTCCTGGCTTAAATTTATGCAGTCTTAATAGCATTGCACTCAGAGTAAACTTCCAAGTGAGATAAACACAGTTAGAAAATAAGGCTTTTTCTCTCCTGGAAACAAAATATATTCTTTTGTCACTACTAAATAATGAGAACATTAGTTCAAAACATCAGGAAACATTTCATAGGGCTAGGAAAAGGATTTAGTAAAGAAGAGCATTGCAATGGCAATTCTTTTCTGTCCAGGGAAGAACCACCTGGGTGAAGCCATGCCACACCAGACACCAGCATGTGACCCTAGCTGTCACTTCTGCCTTCCCGCCCTAGGAATGGGAGCCACGGACAAGCACAAAAGCCTGTTTCTTAAAATAGGGTCTGTGACCTGAATGCAGGAGCCGCTGGAGCTTGAAGCTTTGTTTTATTAATCAGTTTTCATGCATTTACTTGAGGATTAGCATAGGCTGCCAGCTTTATCAGCATTAATTTAGAGTACCTTGAGGTATTGAGGACAGAGCTGTCTGCTGCTCATACAGTGTCAGCACACCACCCCTGCTCCCCTCCTGCTCAAGATTAGGAAACCATTAGGACAAAGTGAACACTTCAGATACACGCTGCTTGCTACAGCTCTGCACTGTGACACAACAGAGGGGAAAGGGAACATGCCAGAGGGAGCACTTGCAGGTTATTTTGCAGCCAGAGGATGGCTGGGGCTGTGAGGCTGAATGAGCAGCAAGCCCTGTGTGCCGCTGCCCCCCTCAAGCAAATCTGATACCTCCACAAGAGAGCACAACTTTCCAACAGCATGGAGGCCCCCAGAGCTCAGTACATGAAGCATCTTTAAAGCACAACACTAAAAAGACTAGGACATGACATATGTCCTCTAGACTGTGGTACAGAGGCTCAGCAGGCACCCCTGCAGCTCCTTCCACTGCAGCTCACGCCCCTTCTGGCTGCCGAAACACCTCTAGCCAAAGCCAGTCCAGCAAGCCTGGAGGGGCACTCACTCCCCTTCTCTCCTACCTGTACTTTCAGTGGATCTTCTGCCATGGCAAAGGTTTCTGTGCTGCAGCAATCCACATGGACACCAGGAACCATCTTGGGGGTGGAAGATGCTGTGGCACAGTCTGCTTACAGCCTCAAGTAATCAGCTGTAGCTGTAACAACACAGCAATTAACGCCTCCCTAGCTGAGCAATTAATTGTTCTCTGCTTCAGATGTACACCTGGACACAGATGGGCTAGAAGAGCTGAACATCTCCAGTCACTATCTAAATCCAAGGGCCCTGAATCCAGGACCACCACCCACACTGGCAAACATCTCCTGACTGAATCCAGGCAGCAAGTCAGGTGTTAGTAAAAAGTCTGTAACAAAACTCTGACTATTTAAGCAGCTCATACACCTGTGGAGTGTAACTATCTACTCTTAATCTAAAGCACCTGTCTGGCATGGGCCAGAAATACAGTCTGGGGTCTTCAAGCAAAGAACTGGGAACTGTGATCAGATCAGAGGGACAGTTTAGGCTCTGGGAGTGACTGAGCATCCACAGAGGCCTTTTCTTGCCAGAGCATATGGCAGACCTGGAAGAGAAACTGTACTCTTGTGTTTGTTTACAGTACCCTTGTCATTTCTTCTGTGATGCAATTATGAGATGAGAGCAAATTGAAATCAGACATAGGTGCACCAACTGCACAGCAACATTAACAGCCTACCACAAAATAAAAGACACAAACCCCTAGAAAGTCACCCCAAGAGGATGCAATGAAGCAGCAGCTATGGTTTGTCCAAACCAAGTTTCTTCAGATCCAAGCCTTACTTGATCCGAGAGGCTGTTTTGCCAACACCGAAGAAAAGAATGAAGGGCTGCCTTGGGTGAGGCACAATTCTTGGCTGGAAACCACAGTCCCCAAACCACCAGAGTTTTACCTCAGGCATCCACATAGTTGGGGATCTCTCCTACAACAGCTGTGCTCACCACTGATCTCTGCCAGATGCTGCAGCCCTCTCAGATCAGTAGCCTCTTACCACATCTCAGTTACAATCAGCTGCATCTCTTAGTTCCTTTGGATGGAAAGAGGTTTGAGAGGACCTACCTGATTTCCCACACTGTTACGTTGGAGGTAGCAGTCATGGTATGTGAGGGACAGCAGCTTCAGCAGCTAGAAAAAAATATGAGGTAAAGTTATAAACTAGGAAATATTTTCCCAGGGTGAGGTACTTTCTTGGCTGGTCACACCCAGGACCAGCATATCTGGGCTACCTACTTCTCAGGAACTTTGTACGAGATGGTGTCATGCATTTGTTCCACTTGTAGATTTTGGCATGTGTCAGTCAGAGAAATTACTTCTGGACTCATTATTGTGACTTCGTGCTGATCATACAGGTGAGGGAAAATCTACTGACTTACTGTTTGGGTCTAAGACAAAGACTGCCTTGAAGAAATAGCTTGTGACTTATGGAAAGAGTACATTATGCAGTCAGTGCTGGTTAGCCTCCTCCCTTGCAGGAGGGGGCTGCTACCAAAAGGAATGAGCCAGCAGGTATTTACCAATGTCCTGTACAGGCAGGTGGGACTGTAGACATCTGCCTTCATCAGTGCCTGAACAACAGAAATGAGGAGTCACACAAAGACACTGAAGTTGTCCAGGAGCAACTGTTGTGAAGAGGTACAGGGCACTAGGCACAAACCCTCTGACACCTAAGGAAGCTTGTGGTACTGAGAAACAGCTGGCCAACAAATCAGGTACTGCACGGGGCTGGGACCCAAGTTAATAGAGTTTCTGAATTGCAGTTGGCTCCACTTTCATTGGCTCAGGACACAGGCAGAGGCCTGTGTGCCCACCCCCAACCACATCGGCATGCCCTGGGACCGTCACCATCGACTAGAGCAGTGACAGTGGCCGATGCTGAGCAGCAAATAAAGCCTTCTCAGGGACAAGCTTCCCATTAATCGTTTCTTTGAAACAATCCATCCATCCATTCCCCCTTCTCTTTAGGAGGGCTGCCATGAAATCCAGCCAGAGAGTAAGATGATTGCTCTCATGCTACCTTGTGTGACTCACCCGAGAGAAAGGAGCACAGCAGTACAGGGAGGATAATTACTCTCTTGTGAGTTGGTGCCTGGTTTCAGTGTATTTAAGTGTTGTTTAAGTGTCTAGTTCTTGGCCATTGTATTCAATCTTATTTTTATTAAGGTCTTAAAATTTTTACAGCATGGAGAAGTTTGTATCTCAATGGGAGCTTTCAGAATACAGAGAAAAATACAACCATAAAGGACAGAAGTACAGGCTGCTGCCTGGCATTTACCTATAGTGCTCTTCTCTTGCCTCATTAATTTTATAAGCATTCAGGTTTGCTAGAAATCATGGTAATTTATACCAAATCAGTAAAGCAAGCGAGCTAAAATGCAAACATGCTGAAGCCACTCTTCCACCATGCACGTTGCTGCAGAGAGAAAACTGGTTGATAGGGAGGGACTGCTGTCAAGGCCACCGCAGCTGTGCTATTTCCCTGACAAACATCTCACTGGACATGAACTGAGGGGAGCTGTGGGTAGGGACGTGACTACGAAAATCCTGTGGGCAGGAGCACCGCCCGGAGTCTGGGATGTCTGCCAACCCATGGATCCAGGTGTGCAATATCCTGTCTCGGGTGCACTTTCTTCTTTCCATAGCTTCCCCCCGCTTAACTTGTTAAGTGGTTCAAGTCTGAGGAAAGAAAAAGGCCAGCCTGTTTTGCTTTGTGGGCTATATTATGGGATGCTGCTCCTTAAAGAGCACAGCTGCATTGCTGCCAGGCAAACACGCCCGTC
This sequence comes from Oxylabes madagascariensis, assembly GCA_013400675.1. NCBI lineage: Eukaryota > Metazoa > Chordata > Aves > Passeriformes > Timaliidae > Oxylabes > Oxylabes madagascariensis. Next base: position 18,425 of record VYZR01025259.1, read on the forward strand.
CACCAGGGCTCAAGTTTGTTCTCTATGGGTGGCCAGACTATATTCTCTAAAAATCATCCAAAAAACATGTTAACTTCACAAAAAATTACCAACAGGCATGTAAGCACTTCCACATTCTCTGCTTGCTAGTTCTGCATAAACAGCAGAGCTTTATTTTTCTCTCTGCCGTATGCATTTTTAACCAGCTGTATATCATTCCTGTTTTAGAAGACATTGCATGGAAAAAAAGAGGGTGCAAAGAGACTTTGCTTTTTATTGATGGAGAAATACATTATCAGGTGTGGTTCACAGGGCTAGTCCCCCCGGTCTACCAAGAAGGACAATTCAGGATGGTGCAGATTTGTTTTCATATTTCCTTTGACCAAATAGGTCACTCAAATTGATACATATTGATGAAGTCCATCCAGCCCACTATCCACTATTCCCTGGGAAGAATAGCAATGAATGTTAGGAAATAAGACAGGGCATACCTATAAGAAATCCTACCTGGTCAACTTCCTCATATGTGGGTTGCTGTTCATGTTACTGTTTGCTTCCAATGGGCAGTCAATTCAATATCGCTTCTAAGCAGGAAAAGTAGATTTCAGAAAGAAAATTGTTCAGCATTATTGAACACAGACTTCCTCCCTCTCCGCCTCAATCTCCTTTTACAAAAAAGGATCTCATCTAGCAGGACCTTTACCTTTCTTAGCTAGAGGACAGGTGGGCTCCTCTGCACCATAGGTCAGGAGTGCTGGGTAGCAGTGAGAGGATCTGTAAAGAACTATCAGGACATCACAAACTGATTTTACTGAGTTTCACTCTGCATTATTCTCTGAGAATACCTAATTTCTCTATTTCTAAAAGCAGGAAGAGATAGTAATGCCATAATTACCTTGGAAGGGTATCAAAAAGCTTAATGAAGAAATATTTTTTAAGCACTGAAGGATCTTTGAATATTGTGAGTGCTTTTGTGTCTTTACTTTGCCCTTTGGTGGTCGTTTAGAAAAATGCTGAAATGAAGGGCAGAATTTGAAAGTGACTATTTCCACAGACCTCAGCATCCCCCAAACCCGCCTGAGACTGCTCTGAAGTAGTTAATATTTGCCAGGTGTTGAAATGCTCAGACACATTTCTCCCCAAGGTATTTAGAACTGCAATCTGTGGAGGCAAATGGAAGGGACATACTAGGAAACACATTAGAGTTCTTCCTGTGATCTTGTGATTTTTTCCCTTAACCTTTTTGCACAGTTTCAAACCAATGATTAACTTTCCATTAGCAAAATCAGGGCTGTAAATGACCGGGGGAACTTGCTGGACGTGCTCTTGCACTCACGGATGCCTAGTGGGAGTGCGTGGGCCAGAAAGTGTGCTGTAAAAGCCAGGAGAAACTTCAGCTGCAGAGAGACTAAAGACCAGGCCTTTTTTCCTCCACAGTAACTGATCAACTAGATTTGGCAAGGCTGGAGTCAGTCAGCTGCCTGTGCTGCGGGCTGCCCACAGGGCACGAGCCACTCCAGGGTGCAAGACACTCAGGTGACATTCCACTGGGTCCCTTCAAGACAAGCAAGAACAAGGATCCTCAGGGGACAGAGGAGGGGAGTTCTGCGAAACGATCTCTCCAACACAACCAAGAAAACACCCAGTATAAAACAACAACAACAGAATCAGCCAGGAAGATAAGAGCTATAAGGATCTTGAAATGGTGGTGGCTGTGGCAGATCACCATGGCTGGGAGTAGGGGGAAAGCCTGCTGGGGCAGCAGGACATTGAGCCACTGCTGTGGCAGGGTGGGGAGGGAGTAACACAAGTCAGAAGAGCAGAAAGCAACTGCATGGTTTTCACTCTCCGTTGATGCTGACTGTGGTGGCCTCGCAGCCCCCAGGGTGCTGATCATGGAGAGGTGACACACACAGTGTGTCACCAGTGCACCATGGTTTGCTCACCAGCTGATCTCAGCTCTCAGCAGTTCCTAAAATATGGGGAGCAGCAGTGAGTATGGTAAAGCTCAGTGTTTTTCCACTTGTGTTCAGCCACACTGGAGCTCAGCTTCTGTGCTAGGCCCCTTCATACAATAGGTGGTACGCCGATAAAATTGCTCACAGGAGAAAATTCTACTAGGTGAGGGTAAGAGTGGCAGAATGAGGTTCTTAACAATCTTGACAGAGGCTGTAAGCAGTCTAAAGAGAAGCCTAATTCAGATGCCTCAGTATGCAGCCTTTTTGATTACACCCACAAACCACCCACAACCTCCAAATTGCTATTCTTTAGAAACACCCTGCAGCATTTTCTGGTTTCCAATATACAGCAGTGCTCTAGGCTTAGCTGCTGGATTTGTGCATCCACATGCAAAAATAACTAATGGAGAGCTTGATCAGACAGCAGGATCTTTTCTCAAATGACACATTTTAGTAATAAAGAAAATATATTCTGTTATCCTGCTAGCATGGAATAATGAAACCATAGCTTTCCCTTCCCAGCTTTTTTCCCTTCCTCTCCTTTGAGTCTTGCAAAGCAGAAATGATCCTTGGCTTGTAGGCTGCAGCAGCCCACAGGAGATTTAAGAATAGTGTCAGAAACCCACAAAGCCATGCTGTTAGTTGGGGACTGGGTCATTGGTGACACTTCGGAGAGCCGTGCTCTCATTCCAAAGCAGCAAGGTACCCTGCAGGTACCAAAGCCTGACATTTCCGTGCAGAGGGAGGAGGGTCCTGTGCTGCTGAGACACGGTAGTTTGGCAGCTTTGTCAAGCACACCGTGGTCTGGGAGATCAAACCCTTCTTCCTTATGGTCTGTGCCCATAATCTGCCCCTCCACACCTCTGGGAGGTGCAGCTGTCGCAAGGACCAGTGAACATGATGCTTCCATGTTTTCTTTGTAAGACATGTGTGCTGTTATTCAAATCCCTGTCTTCACACTGCTGCCTGTATTGCTCAGCTGCTGTAACTCTCAAAGCAGAAGGCTAAAGGAAAACAAGATGAGGCTGATATTTAGGCTGCCTTGTGAATTTCTGTTCTATTTCTTGGGCAGCTGGGGTTTCGTTTTAATTGCAATCTCAATTTAAGGCACAGGACGGAGGGAGATCGAAGGGGAAAAAGAAAACCTCAACTTATTTTCTTCCCTTTCTTGCTGTTCAGTGTGGTTTAAGAACAAAGTCTTCCCAGAGAGAGCTTCTGTGATCATAAATTAATCTAAAAGGGATAAGAAAATAAAAGTTATGCTCCTGGTAACATTCCTGGATTTTAACCAGATTTTAAAAATATTTCAGTGTTCTTCTCATGTTCTTATTAATTTCAGATCTCCATATTACCTCTTGCAACCACCATCCCTACACAGACCTAATAAGGTGGAAAACTCCAGAATCTGCAAAACCTCCAGAGATAGCAGAGGTAGAGAAGCTTTGCTGGTGGGGAGTTGGCTTCTGCTGTCATGTTAGAAGCAACTGGGGAGGTATAACTACACATTTATTGGCCTTTTCATCAAAGGAAGCTGATAGCATGAAATGCAGCTTGTACTCTATAACACAAAGTCATCAAAACAAGAGCACAGGAAGCTCATCAGCACATCAACTTAAGATAACTCTCAAATGAAGGCTGCCCCCCAGACTTCTGCCTCCTTGGTTCCCAGCTCTTCAAAAAGAGCCCCCCCATCAGCCCCGTGGCAGGAGAAAATCCCATCCATCCTCTCGCAGAGAGTTTTCCCAGTACAACTCACGCCTACATGTATAACTCAGTTTCTTGCCTTGTTAATGATTCTATAAGCTATCTCGGAGGCCAGCTGCCAGAAGCTGATGTCTCTGCAAAGTGAGAATTGTTTGGAGCATGCAGGAAGGTACTGTGTTCTCCTAGCAACCAAAGTTGTAAAATAATGTAATCATATCCAAGATAATGTGATAAAAGATTATATGATGCTTGTATCGGTTGTTATGGCAACTGAAATAAGCTTAAATACGTGTATCCGGCATTTCAAACAAATAATGTAATTGTCTGCAAAATTACCTTCCTAATTAACCCCATTCAGTTTGCCATCATCTCCATTCATATATGCCTACTACAGGGCTGTTGTGAAACCTTATTTTCATAGAATCATAGAATGGTTTGGGTTGACAGGGACCATAAAGATTATCCAGTTTCGACTCCTTTGCCATGGACAGTGACCCCTTTCACTGGACAAGGTTGCTCAGAGCTCCATCCAGCCCGGCTTGAACACCGCCAGGGGTGGGGCAGCCACAGCTTCTCTGGGCAACCTGTTCCAGTGCCCCACCACACTCACAGTAAAGAAGTTTTTTCTTATGCCTGATCTAAACCTACTCTCTTCTAGTTTGAAGCCATACACCCTTATCCTGTCACTACAGGCTCCTGTAAAAAGACCCCCTCCACCTTTCTTGTGATCTGTCCATCCTCTCAGCCACCAGCACCCTCAATTACTTCTCTGCGGGGCTGCTCTTGATCTGTCCATCCCCAGCCTGTGTAGATACCAGAGGTTGCTCTGGTATCTGCACCCAGGTGCAGCACCTCACACTTGATCTTGTTAAACTTCATGAGATTTCCAGGGGCCTACTTCTCCAGCTTGTCCAGGTCACTCTGCATGGTCCCCCATCCTTCAGGTGTGTCAGCAGCACCACTCAGCCTAGTGTCATCTGCAGATATGCTGAGGGTGCACTCAATCCCCCTGTCTATGTCATTAATGAAGATATTAAGTAACACTGGTCCCAATACAGACACCTGACTCTGACATCCACTGACTACTCAGTGACCACTACCCTCTGGATGTGACCATCCAACCAGTTTCTTATCCATCTAACAGTCCACACATCAAATCCCCCTCTCACCAATTTAGAGAGAAGGATGTTGTGGGGACCCTGTCAAAGGCTTTACAAAAGCCCAGAAAAATGGCACCTGCAACCCTTCCCTTGTCCACTGATGCAGTCACCCCATCATAGAAGGCCACTGGGTTGGTCAGGCAGGACTTTTCCTTGGTGAAGTTGTGCTGGCTGTCCCAAATCACCTCCCTGTTTTCCATGTGCTTTAGCATACCTTCTAGAAGGTTCTGTTCCATGATCTCTCCAGACACAGAGGTGAGGCTGACAGACCAGTAGTTCCCAGGCTCCTCTTTTCTACCCTTTTTAAAGATGGGTACAATACTTCCCTTTTTCCAGTCACCTGGGACTTCACCTCACTGCCATGACTTTTCAAATATCATGAAAAGTGACTTGGCAACTACATCAGCCAATTCCCTCAGGACTCCGGGATTCATCTCATCGGACCCCCTGGATTTCGGTACATTCAGGTTCCTCAGACTGTCATGAACCAGATCTTTACTTACCGTGGGAGACACTTTGCTCCCTAGTCCCCATCCTGCTGTCCATCCACTCGAGAGGTGTGGGAAGAGTGGTTGACACTGAAGACTGAGGCAAAACGTTCTTGAGTACCTTAGCCTTTTCCTCATCCATTGTTACCATTTTTCCAGCAGAGCTTACTTGGGGGGGAGGGGGGAGCATTGCTGCTTCTCTGACCACTTTCAAGGCCTTTATCCTGCCTCTGCCCAACCCTGGTTTTATTTTGTTTGCAACCTTCTTTTTTTTAACCCTGCTGATGTAAAATTTGTTATTTCATCCCTGCACGTTTGAGTCAACAGCTATTTGCATTTCAGTGCATCATCTAACTTGGGCTTATTTTATTTTCCTTTCTAAACAACGTTGGTGCTTAGGGAAATGCTGCCCTAAGGTGGTAGGATTTACTTGACTCCTCCCCCTCCCTGTATCTTGATGAATAACCAAAACAGAACCTCCAAGAAGTGAAAATACCCAGCCAAAAGCCCAAGTGAAGATGACCCATCATCTCAGCCATGCTGACAGCAGCCAGGAAAAGAAAGATATCCAAGAGAGGGCACACAGCCTCAGCCATGCTGGCAGAATCTGGCACCCTCTCCTCAATTTCAGTTTCCCCAACCGAAATAGTAACCAATTTCTCAAGAAAAATCAATTGCCTTGCTCCAAAATCCCCAGTTCTTATCAAAGATACACTTTAAAAGAACATTTTCCACGTCTTTTGATTCCTTCCCTTTGAGATTTGTAAAAGTCTAATTTCCATAGAGTGCTGTTCTGAAATCAACCCATCTTCTGTAATAGTCCCAGTGGGCTGATGTGGGGAGATAATTGTTTTCTGGATCGGGGTTTTAGTCTCTGGTTCATTTCTGAGCTGTAATTTTTAAAGCGATTCTAAAAGATACAATATTTAAACTAATACCTCTGTCAAAATTTTGGGGTTTTTGCGTTTTCTCTTTCCCACTTCCCCATCCTTGCTGCACAGGGGGACAGTGGTGATGGGTGGGGGCTGGGTCCTGTGTCACAGCTGTGGGCAGGAGGGTACAAACCTCCCTGCAAACCCTCTGGAGCTGTGCCCTCCACAGGCTGCTCCTGCTGGAGATGCCAAGGCTGCTCAGCCGGAGGCAGCTGCACAGGTGAAGCAGGAGCAGCCCTCTCCCCCCACCCCGAGCCCGACGCAGAGGAAGGTGGCTAATGATCTTTTCCCTCTGCTCTTCCATTACCTGCCCTGGTGCTGACAGCACAACCTGCGCTCCAGGTGCTCCCCCTGCACTCCCTTCTTTCGAACCACTCACCCGAAGCAGCACTAATGGACCAGCAAAAGCTTTGCTACTTTCAACACCTCAGAGGAAAAAAAGCCCCCATAACAAAACAAAACAGCAGTAAAGAAGGAAATGGGGTTGATGAATAACTTCAGCTGCCCCTGCCGAAGGGTATCAGAGGGGCACCACCTGCCCGGCCAGCGCTGTGCCTGCTGCCAGGAGAGCCCAGCTGCACACCCAGACATAAAACCCGCTCTCTGTGCCCACCTTCCCGTCTGCTGGAATATCTGGGGTGTTTACCCTGCACGTCATGGGCTGGCTCCAGGCTCTCCCCCATGTGATTGTGGTATCAGCCAAAAGCAAAGATAACCGAGCCCAGCAGGTGCCGTGTGAAAACCGGTGCTGGCAATGGGTTAAGTCTAAAAGTATCAGAGCCACTTGCCACACACGCCTGACATGCTGTTTGGTTTTTAGCCCTCCCAGCAGGTTCATTTCTAGGCTGCAGAAAAATGCCCCAGAGGACATATGCAAAAGGAGGGAAACAAACCCTTTGAAAATGTAATTTATCTAGCTTGTATTTCTTTTTTACAGAACGATGAAAACAAGACAGGTAATGTCCTTTCTGTAAAGGCACAAATAGCTCTTTAGATGCACTAAAAATGCTTTTATGAATAGGAGCATAAGGGCTTTTAAAATAGTATGCTCTATAACCAAATTACAGTAGCATCATGTATAATATTTCTTAAATTTACTGATAACTTCCCAGCTTCCAGTTCTTCTTGGAATGGGGGGAACTAGATTAATTTAACTCTGATACTGCACTAAGACCCAGGGAAATGCCTGAGTGACATTGTGTACATCGTACGTTTCACACCAACTGCACCATCCTTCTGCCCTTGCAATTGCTACCAATTAACCCTGGGCTGCAATACCTTTCCTCCGAGCATGTTCCAGAAAACCACCCTGCTATATTCAACAGGAGCGGCCAACACACGATGGGAACTCTGAAAGACAAAGTATATTGCAAGGCAGGCATTGCATCACACAGATGCCTGTTTGAAGCCACAAAGCAGGAGCTCTAATTCCCTGGGCATGTGCTGAAGGACACCTACAATATGTGCAGCAGGATAACATTTTCTGACTTTATAACTTAAGTGCCTCCAAACAGTTAGGGTTAGGATTCATATTTATTAGGAATTTATCTAAAAGGGGATATCTGGACATGAATTTAATCTTTTCATAGGTCTGTTTTGCAGACAAGAAAATATCAAAAAATCAGCCTATAATTTTGTTTGCTCACATATGAACACTAAAGTGAAAAGAAAGGAAAAAGATCTGTAATTTTTGCTTCCCTAGAGCTCACAAACTTCATTTGAAACTCCGGCATCTCTGAGCACTTGATAATAATCCTAGTGGTGGTATGTAAAGGGTTGGAGGAATTTCATACAAAATTATCTTCCTTTAGCTACTTATTTCTGTGAGGCTCTTTGTGTGGCTTCATCAGAATGAGTTATGCCAGCTTTATGAGAGTGGATCATTTATAAAGCTAATATAAATGATGTATTCAGAGAGTGTTTTGTGTTCCACCTGATAAGCATTAATTGTATGCAAAATGGCATACAGCAACTAATCACACCTCTTTCTTGTGAGGTAGTTGTGGCCATTTGGGTAGGAAGCCCATATTTTTGGATATTTCTAAGCTAGTCTTACAAGCATTTTAAGCTCTTTCTTTAAGAAATGAACAAGGTAAAATGTGTCCAATTGTTATAAATTAATAAAAGATGCAAATCTAGTCATCTGCATGAAGAAAATAGGAAGGTAGGAGAGGCTGTTTCTAAGCCAAATCCCCATGCCGACTCCCTCTGCAGCAGCAAGGAAATGATTTTCTCTGCTCTCAGCCCCAGTTTTCCCCCTCAAGCGCTAGTGCTAATTATACCTGCCTCACTGAGGTTTTGTAACAAACAGCCTGCGTGTGAAAACTACTTTGATGCAAGCAAGCGCCAAGTTTTAGTAATAAACATATGGTGAATGACATTTTGCCTGGATTTATGCACGGGAAGAGTTTATTTAAATCAGATTTGGAAACCGATAGCGAGTCAGAGAAACACTGCACCGTTTCTCAATCAATAAATAAATACTCACTTGTATACTTTGCTCTAAATGCATGGAAGCCTGGCTCTGTGCCAGGCATTAGACAGATGGTGTGCTTGGAGTTTTTGCCCTTATCTTCTTTTTTTTTGGAGCTCATGGTCCTCTCTTCCAATGCTTAGTTTAAGGGCAGAGGGGGAAGGTGGGAAGGTGGTGGGACCATCTAGGGCAGTGCTCCAGCAGCCGTGAGCCAGGGCAACACCCTTGCACAGGGAGAATTTTATAGCCAAAGAGCATGAGGAGAGGAAGATGGACTGAATCTAGAACCAGCAATTCCTAAAACTAGGCAGAGATGGAAATATGCTTTTTAAAAACTTTCTCCAATAACTAGGCTACACTAGCCAGAAATACCCTAAAATAAAACCTTACCTGGTGTCTGTAATCCTGAACTACAAACTACTCTACAAATTACCTCAGTGCACTTAAACACTCTATCCTAAAAGGGTAGCCACTGACTTGGACAATTTACAGATTTAAATTATTTACAATTGCCTCTTTGTCAAAGCGGGAGAAGGAGGAGGAAGGGAGAAGACTGAATCCTGACAATGCTGCAGTGACCCTGTGCAAAACCATGGGCACACAGAGATTTTCAGCAAAGAGCTCAACCCCAAAATGCTTTGTTTTAACTGCAAGCCTCCTAAGAGGGGAACCGCTTTTCTCTCAGTCTCTGCTCTGGAAACTCGTTTTTAATTTTCAAATTATTTGAGCCAGGCTGACTTTGTGGCTGCCATCTCAGCCCTGCCAGGATCCAGTTGCCTTCCATGAGGCTGGGAGCGCCCTGCCCTGGGCACACACCCTCCCACAACTGCAAACCCCTGTGAATGCTTTCCTAATGGCTTCACAGGCACACCAGGAGTGCTCAGCAGAAACTGCTTTTGTTCTTTCGTTAATATTTAATGCAAAATTTTCATCTTGAAGGAGAAAGACCTTTAGGTTCAGAGGCAAATTTGAAATGATTTTCATATTAAGGTTCTCAATTACTCCTTCCCAAATAAGTGTTTCCATATGGACAATTGTCTGACAAGTGGTATAGAGTGGTTTCTGCTTCCTTCAGCTGCAGTTGCTGACAATTTTTGTAGCACAGGATGGATTCCTTCACTTCAGACCCAAATTAACTTTCCAAGATATGTGCATCTTCTTCTCCTCTCCCTCCCCCAATCTTAAATTACCAGTACCACAATCCCACTGGGGAACTGGGAAAATGAGGGTATAAAAATGTTTAATTTTTCTAATAGTTTTAATTACCATGTATTTTTAAAGCCCTGTGATTTCTCATGTCGCTGTGGGATAGCTGTTCTAATTTGAGTGGTGACAATGTACGTGGGTATGGAATTAAATTTAAATCTTCCATGGTTACTAACAGCTATCATCACCGCCCTGCACAGGATAACCCTGATGCTTTGCTCTGGGGCCTCCCTTTCCATGGCCATTTTCCAATCTCAAGATTTAAAAGGGATCTCTGTGCCTGAACCTCACCAGTTCTTCCAGCCAGGCTCTGGAAACCAGAGTCACTTACATATCACCCTGGGACTTCTTCATCTGGCCATGGGACTGCTCTTGATGAGAAAATGAGACATCAGAGCGCCCGACTGAGCCCCACTGTGGGCCTTTTTGACATTTTTCCTCTGTGCCTACTTCTTCAGTCCTCTTATCTGACTGAGGTTTGAGACACACAGATATGAGAGAAGGTTTTTGGAATTACTCAGGATGGGCATGTCCTGGAGAACAGTTCTACCAGACAGAGAAGGGGATATAAACCACCAGCAGCATTCATCACAGAGGCCCTTCTCTGGGATTTATAAGTCTCAGAGAAGGAAGAGGTTTAGAACAGTTTGTCACTACCCAGTGTGGCAAAATTTGAAAGCCCCAGGACTGCAGAAGGGATCTGAGGGTACCAAGGGTCTGGGTGGTAGAAGTAGAAAGATCTCCCTTAAGAAAGGTCATGCTGGCAAAACAGCCTCACTCCTCGTAGCCTAAAAACACTTGGAAGAACCAGATAACCAAACAGCTTTCCTTAGTAAACACAATGATCACACTGCCTTGCCTGCTTTTTTATCTGATCTTAACATTTACGAATGCACCTAAGCCTACAGGAGCAATTGGGATCATCCTAAAGCACAGACCAGGGAGTCCCACCTGCAGCATGCACAAGTGTCCTGGCTTTTGGGCAGGCAGCTGAGTAGCCTATCTATGCATAGATTAACATGTAAAAATAAAAGCCAAACGACAACAAGAAAAGTGACAAAATAACTGCATAAATATTAATATGAACATATTAATAAATTACAGGGGTAATGATTTTTAAATTATCACTTCATAGCTGATGTATTTCTGCCTTAGAGGCAGTATTTCATAATCTATATGAATTGTGCTGCTTTACAGATGTTACCTTTTATAATTCCCACTGAAAAACTGAAATGCTGATCCAGATGACACAGCTGGTTAACATAAGTATTGTATTTTCAGATTTCCAAGAAAACTGTCAGGATGACTTGAAAAAAACATTTGGTTTATTATTTATAAGAAATGCTAGCTTTCCAGTGCCAACTAATTCACTTAAGATGCTATACCAATGTGCTAGGTTCAGCTGAGCAAGGGATTTCCAGCTTTGCACAATTATGGCTTTGGCAGCTAATACTGCTTGCAGCAGGGGTTTTTGGTTTTCTTTTTTTTTTT
>VYZR01025269.1:0-31604 GCA_013400675.1 Oxylabes madagascariensis
CCAGCAGCATGAAAAAAGTCATTCACATTTTACATCCCAAACTGTCTTAGCTCACAGTCTCTGTGGTGAGACTTTCAAGAAAACACAAATGTGCATTTTTATATACAAGCTTTGAATCTACAAGAAATATTGCAAGCAAAAACTGTAATGACATTTTCTGTCCTGATGCCTTCTGGAAGAATCTCAGAATCAAACATAAATGTTCTTTGAAAACTGTAGAAAGTAGGACTCCTTCCTCTGTCTTCCTACAGAAGACATCTTACAGTGGCACAATGGCATCCCAGTAATAAAAAAGTTTCTGTTCTCCAAATCTGTATTTAAAAACTGTTCAAAGATTAATATAATTTTTCAATGTTATTAATGGTGCACTAGATAATAAGTAAGTACACAACTAGCATGGAAGAATCCAAATGGATAAACATAGATAATTCTCTTGTGCCTAGTTGCTAGGAAAGCAAAACTTTTAAAACAACTATATTATATTTATCTAATTAATGTAATTTTATATTTTAAATAAATGTATTGCTTTCTCCAGAGTGGCTATTTGGCAGTTCCAGTCAAACAGTATCTTGCTAGGTAAATCAAACTACTGATACAAACCAGTAACACAAACAGGGTTAAAGGAGGAGTGATATCATATCACCTGGGAGGACCAGAAATGGTCCAAGGACAACCAGGCAAATCATGCAATGGCAGATGCAATTTCATCATTTGATAAATGTATTACTTCTTGCTCTAGTCTCACCTGAAGATTACCTCTTTCTCATTGCATCTGCACCACTATAAACGCAAATCTGTCAAGGACCCTGTACTTAGAGTGACTCAGCTCTCCTTGGGATGCAGAAATCTGAGGGGAAATTACCAAACAGAAAGCTTAAACCCACACGCAATTAAGTTATGAAAGACATATGAAACTCAATATAAATATAGATACAGATTAGGCACATTTGAAAGAAGTCCACCATGGGCCCTAAATAGTGTATATGTGATTTCCCATTCAGCAAGTATTTAAAAAGATGGTTTCTATGATCTAGGAAAAGATCATAGAATTGTAGAATGATAGAATATCAGGTTGGGAGGGACCTCAAGGATCATCAGATCCTTTCTTGACAAAAATATGTTAAGAGAAGAATCTTTCTGTATCCTTTCTGTAGCCTTCCCCAATCATCTGGCAGTGGCCACTGTCATGGGCAGAAGAAGAATCTCTCTTGGCCTGACACTATACCGACTTCTATGTTCTTAGGGCCTTATCCCCAAATCTTTTTCTTTACTGGAAGTCCCTTTACTGGTATTCTTTAAAGTTTATTCTACATTAAAAGAGCAGTTTTGTTTGCAGGTATTCTATGTACCTATACATTTTATGGGCCTTCAACTCAAGTTTTTCCTGCCTGTGTATCTGACAGCTGTTTACAGGACTGTACATTTAGGTATATTTTTAAGTTACAGGCTAATAAATTTCCAGTTTTTTTTGTTTTTTTTTTTTTCCTCTTTTTCCACTTTGTGTGGATCAAAATTTTTGGAATATTCATATAGCCTCTTGTCTCTGTATCTCATCCCTATTGCTCAGTGTAAGAACAGTGGACACTCAAAGATGTGAAAATGCTCCTGAACAATGTTTTGTACATAATTAGCACATTTGTTCTTCAACATTGCTTTATATTATACAGAACACAAAATTATAAAGATCCTTGTAAAAAGGCTGAAAAATGCTTAACATAGGTTAATTTCAAAACTGAGTCATACTGTCTCTACTGAGAGACATACCTTGGGCATAAAAGACAACTTGGGCAAAAAGACAATCAATATTTTTACTTGAATCCTGCCTGGAAGAGGATACTTTTAAGTATTTAGGCAGGAGAACAGGCATCACATGCCTATTATGAATGATCTCATAAGCTTATTATAAATGAAAAGAACCACCAGCTTGGCTCAGGAGTGGTTGTAACAAAGTTATATCAAGGCAGTAAGACGGGAAAAGGAAAAAAGGAAAATGAAAGTGAGTGCTTTCCATTTGTTCAGCAGAGAGGGGAAAGGCAGGAGTAGCATTGGGAAAAAAACCAAACCAAACAAAACAAACAAAAAGCCCCACCACACAGCAACACAAACACCCAGAAGAGAAAGAAGCCGAGGTCAGTGAGAGAAATGGCCAGCTTTATAAGTGCTTTTGAAATGAAACTTGGCTGCAAGTCAGTTGGACCTCAAGAAAATGAACAGAAACGTGGCAGATAAGTTTCAGTCTAGATAAAGGTGAGTCAGTGCAGATCCAAAAGTCATTGAAACCTTGTGTACCTGATACTGAGCTCAGCAGTGGCACTTGTCCTTAGGAAGGAGATCTTAGTTACTGTTACGTATGAAAATAGGCTGGTAAAAGTCCAGTTTACTCCCAAAATTATTTGTGTCTGTTGGTCTTGTTATCAAGGCGCTGAATAACCAAATATAGGGGTCAAGTTACTGATCTGCCTGACAGCCCAGTGCTGCTTGGGCACTGCAACTCAACAAAGTAGTCCAGTTTGGGTTAGGACTTGTCATTTTCGGCCAGTCCTAAGCAGCAGAGCATATTTGCACTTCTATTTTCTTTCTTTTTTTTTTTTTTTTTTTTTTTTTTTTTTGTTTTTTTGTCTTGCTTNTTTTTTTTTTTTCTTTCTTTCTGTCTTTCTGTCTGTCTTTCTGTCTTCCTGTCTGTTTTTTTTTGTTTTATTTTGTTTTTTTTTTTTAGAAGATCACCAAAATTAAGCCACGAGAGCCCTTGGGAATGTGACCCTTTGCTGCTGACGGGCGGGCAGACCGGATCCCGAGCCTGGGACCTTACATCCCGTGATTGCTGGCGCCCATCCGCGCACAGAGCCGTTCCCCGTGGGACCGAACCCGGCCAGGCCGGTGCCACTGACGCGGGGCGGGGAAGGCAGAAGCTCCGAGGAGCCGCCCCTTGCTCCGGGCTGATCCCCGCAGACCGGCGCTTTCCCGGCCGGCCGGGCCAGTTTCGTTTCCCGCTGGCTCCTCCTCCGCCCGGCCCGCTCTGCTCTGCCACCGGCCCTGCTCCCGGCTCTAAGCGCCCGGCTCGCAGCTCCCGGCTCCCGGCTCGCAGCTCCCGGCTCGCAGCTCCCGGCTCTAAGCTCCCTGCTCCCGGCTCGCAGCTCCCGGCTCTAAGCTCCCGGCTCCCTGCTCCCGGCTCTAAGCTCCCTGCTCCCGGCTCGCAGCTCCCGGCTCTAAGCTCCCGGCTCCCTGCTCCGGGCCCGGCGATGCTGGGGCGCTGCGCCCCGGGCTCTCCGCGCTCCCGGCCCGTGGTCCGCGCCCTGCCGCCCTCCGCCAGCGCCCTCCGGCAGCGCCTGCGCCAGGTCAGCGCCGCGGGCGCGGAGCCGGAGTTCGGCTCCTCAGCGCCCTGGGGCGGGCGGGTGCCGAGGGGACGGGGGGGTAATGGTTCCGAACAAAAGGTGGGCAGATTCTGACCGTATGTAAGGAAGAAGTTTTTTACGATGAGGGTGGTGAAACGCTGGCATAGGTTGCCCAGAGAGGTAATGGATGTCCCATCTCTTGAAACATTCCAGGTCAGGTTGGACGGGGCTCTGAGAGACCTGATCTAATTTAGGATGGTCCAGTGCACTGCGTGGGGGTTGGACGAGATGGTCTTTAAAAGTCCCTTCCGACCCAACACGTTCTGTGGTTCTGTGATCTCTCCTTGCAGTGTGCAGAACGGATCCCAGAGGCTGAAGCAGTACTCGACCTGCTGGACAAATGTCCAGAGCACCAAAAAAAAGGAGGTTTTCCTGTCATAGTTTTTGAGGGGCTGGATGCCACAGGTAAGAGCAATGTATGGTTGAAGAACCACAGATGGGAAATTGTTGAAAGGAGCAACTGCTATGTTTTTTATTAGGCACAAGGCTTTAAAATAAATTTTAAAAAGATCTTGGAAACCTGTGACAGATAAGGAATTAATAATTACAAATGCCAATCTGTCTTCTCTTACCTGTAAAAGATTAGTGTATGCTGATTTACATTCAGTGGTTTAATTCCTTACCTATGCAAATGAAAGAATACAGAGTGGAGTACTGAAAACTAAATTTCTTGTGCAGATGATGAAACATACTTTTACTGGAGAATATTCAAATAAATTAACTAAAATAGAGGTAGCCTGGGAAACTGCCAGCAGTTTGTCTGATAGAGAAATGTTACTTGCCTCTGACTAGCTTTGTTTTCTGACTTGTCAGTTAAAGAGAACTGAAAATCCCCATAGAAAGAACTAGATGACCAGCATGGCAATGTTCACTTAAATTACAATCTAGAAAAATATTATAAATTAATATATAGGGAAATTGCCATGCACCTAATGTGTATAAGGAAGTGAAGACTTGACATCTGGCTAAAAGAAAGGCTAGAAGGCCCAGAGAGCAGGAAGAGGAGTAATAATTCCTGCAACCAGACTCAGAATCATTTTCTGCTGGAAACCTTATGACAAGATGCTCAGGTTACATATTCAGATGTCAGAACCTGTGCTCCACATGAACTAACAGGAACGTTTTTCAGTTTTTAAAACTCAGGTGTATCTGGTAAGTAATGTAACAAATGTTTCCTTCTGTAAATGAAATGTAGGCAAAACAACGGTGACCCAGGCTGTCAAGGACACCCTGAACGGCGTTCTGCTGCGGTCCCCACCACCTTGCATCAGCCAGTGGAGGACTGTGTTTGATGATGAGCCAACACCCATTAAAAGAGCATTTTATGCTGCGGGCAACTACATTCTGGCTTCAGAGATAGCGAAAGCATCCACTCAGGCACCTGTGATCATAGACAGGTTTGTGTATTTAAGAAGCCCTCTTACATCAGTGCCATCATACAGTTGCTCAGTGTTACACGCAGTCAGTAATTGTCTCTGTGTTTCTTAAGGGGTTTTGCCTTGGGTTTTTTTGTTTAGGGTTTTTTTGGAAGCACTCTGCAGAGAGTCAGATAAATATTGTATCTTCTAAAGAGTAACACTTATGATAACAGTAAAATAGGGAACTTACAATGCATGAAAATTGTTACATCTTTAGTTAGGAACATTGGAGGCACAGATTGTGCATCCTGAGCTAAACTGGTGTTTTGTGACAAACCAGAGGAGACTGTGGGCTGCTGGTCATGGCTGTCTCTAAGATGTGTCTGAGATATGAGTGGGTTGAAATGACTGAGTTTTAGGTAGACTTACTCCTTGTGAATTTAAAGCCAGAGATATGCTTCCCACTTTTTTGGGTTTGTTTGTGTTATTTCTGGTTTTCACTAACTGTGTAGGCAGCTTACAGTATTACTGTTAATAAAAAAGTCTAGATGTACTTTGAACCCTCTGGCTTATTTCAGTACGTGTACTGTAACCTCCTGCTACAACACACACACACATACATATGTTGTGTGCATGTGAGTGCTGTTTTCAACCAGCCTCAAATCCACTGAGATCTACTACAGTGCCTTGTAGTGGGGAGAATGTTAAATGCAAGTGAAATTAGTAGCATCAATAATGCCTGTGTTCACTCACGTTTGTGAAACTGCATGTTCTCTACCAAATCTATTGCATTAAGTAGGATGGGAACCACAAAAAAGGGGACTCAGAGTAAAGGATTTTGAGATATATATTGTAACTCTTCTTGGACCTGTCTCAATATATGGAGAGACTTTCTTTGGATAGGAGTATCTGAAAGTCTTTACATAATGTTTTAATTAATAGTTCACATTAACTCTATAGTGCACTATTATCATTGTTAAGAAATAATGGATAGCTCAGAACTGTTATTTGGATTTCCCTTCAAAGCCATGGTGCCACCTATTTCATCATTACTGACTTGTTATAATGCCAACTGTTTCCTATATGACTGAAGAATTAATGTTCTCTCTAGAATTTCTCTCTCTCCATTTTGTATTTTCCTGACAGATACTGGCATAGCACAGCTGCCTACACAATTGCCACTGAAACAAGTGGGAAGGTCCAGGATCTTCCACCAGCTCAAGATGAGGTGTATCAGTGGCCTGAAGATCTGCTTAAACCTGATCTTGTTCTCCTCCTGACTGTCGACCCTGAAGAGCGAGTCCGGAGACTTCAGCATCGAGGGCTGGAGAAAACAAAGGAGGAAGCTGAGTTGGAAGCTAACAGCTTGTTTCGCCAAAGGTACCCTTTAATGGGGAATAAGAGGCTGGAGGCAGTCTTGGCTTCTGCCAAGGATCAATAACAAATGTGCCTCTCACATTATTGGGACAATAATTTCCTTTGTATAAGCTTTTGTTTTATTTTGGGTTTTTTTTTTTGAAAGAATGTGCGGTTGTCAGGGAGGGTAAATTCTGTCACTCTAATTAAAAATGTTTGAAAGATGCAGATGTATAATTTAATTGTCCTGTAAAGGAGCTTTGAGTTAAAACATTCCTATTTTGCTTTGCTGCTTTTATTTTAGCATCTTTCTTAGTGAGGTCATGAAGGAGGTGGACTTAAGAATTCCAGGACTGGGGGGCAAGAAGTTGAAACACACAGCTTACCCAGGAAATTCTGGACTTGAGCTCCAGATGAAGAGAATAAAATTTAAACATCCTCTTGTAGATGTCTTTAGTTGTGCAAAGTGTCTCAGGTACCAGTAGAGTCAAAACATTCAATGGAACCTTCAAAGTGATTCTTTTGATATGAGATGTGATGCAGAACTTGTGGACACTTTCTGGGCTAGGAACTGGAAGATAAATGAGATAGTCCAGAGCATCTCAAGCAGTACTAGGTACATTAACTTAAGCAAGTGAATGGCACCCTAGGTATCCTGCTTCAGGGTGTGCTGTATTGTTGTTTAGGCTCTGCCAAATGTATTGATTAGATCATCTTTGTCAAAGGTGGAAACTGAAATACCTAGTGTTTGTGTAGATACCTCAGCAGAGACACTTAAATACTGGTTTCCATATCTACAAGCAAAGCTGAAATCTACATTTAGGCTTTTTAATTTCTGGTGATGATATACCTTAAAAATAGTCATTGGCAACAGCCAAAGTGGCTTTACAAAGGGGAGATTTTGCCTGACAAATTCAACATTGGTGGGTAGGACAGAGCAACTGATGACATCTGCCTGGACTTCTGAAAAGTGACAGTGTCCCACGTGACATCCTCATCTTCAGATTGAAGAGACATGGATTTGATTGATGGATCATTCAGTGAATGAAGAATTGGCTGGATGGCAGCACACAAAGAGTTGTGCTCAATGGCTTATTGTCCACATGGGAACCAGTGACAGGTGGTGTCCCCTGGGGTCACTACTGGGGCTGATACTCTTTGGCATCTTTTTGGTGACATGGACAGTGGAAGGGAGTGTACCTTCAGCAGATTTGCTGACAAGATCAAGCTGTGTGGTGTGGTGCAGTGGCCGTACTGGAGGGAAGGGACACCATTCAGAGGAACCTGGACAGGCTTGAGCGGTGGGGCTGTGCAAACCTCATGAAATTCAACAAAGGGAAGTAAATGTCCTCCTATACCTGCGTCTTGGCAATCCCAAGCATATCTACAGATTGGATGGAGAAGTGATTGAGAGTTTCCTGCAGAGAAAGACTTGAGGGTGATGGTTGATGAAAAACTCATCATGAGCTGCAATGTGCAATCACAGCCCAGAATGCCAACTATGCCCTGGGCTGCATCAAAAGCACCATGGCCAGCAGGTTGAAGGAGGGGATTCTCCTCCTATAGTTTGCTCTTGTGAGACCCCACCTGGAGTGCTGAGTCCAGTTTTGGTGTCCCCAACATTAGAAGGACATGGAACTGTTGGAGCAAGCTCAGAGGAAGGTCACAAAGTTGAAAAGAGAACTGGAGCACCTCCTCTACGAAGACAGACTGAGAAAGGGGGGCTGTTCAGCCTGGAAAAGAAAAGGTTGAGTGGACACCTCATAGCAACCTTCTAGTATCTGAAGGGGCCTTCAGGGAAGCCAGAGAGAGACTCTTCATCAGGAACTGTAGAGGTAGAACAGGGATTAATGGATACAGATAGAAAGAGGGGAAATTTAGGTTAGCTATTAGGAAGAAATTTTTAACTGTGAGGGTGGTGAGATACTGAAACAGGTTGCCCTGAGATGCTATGGATGCCCCAACTCTGGCAGTGTTCAAAGTCAGGTTGGATAAGACCTTAAGCAACCTGGTCTGGTGGGAGGTGTCCCTGCCCATGGCAGGGGGATTGGGACTAGATGATCTTCAAGGTTCATTCCAGACCCTTAACATTCTATGATTCTGTGATTCTCTAATCGCTTAATTTTGACAGAAACTCTGTGTGAACACACAGCTTGTGTAGTGGGACCTGCAGAGGGATGAGTTAGCAAGGGAACATACTGCCATTTAAGAATCTTTCACATTTTAAATCTGTTACTTCATATTCGTGTCAGAAAGCCTTTAGTTATTTCTACCTGTTAATTATATCAATCTGAATATGAGAACATCCTTGATTTGTCTCGTGACTTCCGTCCTGAATGGCATTATGAGAACACAGAAAGTAATATTCACATCCTCATTCACTCTCCCAAAGACTAAATGTGGGAGATTTCTGCATTATGCTTATAGCCTAAGTGAAGAGGTTTTCATCCTGTATTTTATCCTGTTATTCATCTGTCTAGTCAATCAGAGGAAGGGATTGAATGATATGTCAACTCTAATCCAGTGAGTCAAAGCTGAGATCAGTCAATGGGCACAACTACACAATGCAATGCCATATAGTTCAGAGATACCTTAGCAGAAACTGAAAAAAAAAATAAACCAGGTTGTAGAAGACTGTCCACTCTACTGCTATACCAGCCTGTATCCAGTGATACACTGTAAAGAAAGAAATACTTTATGCCATGTCAATATGGCTGGAGCTCTGGGAATCAATGTCAAGGAAACTGTGTGCTTTGAGATTTACATTGTGACATTTACTAATGGTTTATTACTCTTTGCAGTAGATTTCATTCTTAGCTTCATATTAGATTTTCTGTCCTCTGTCTCTGCAGTGCGAGCACTGTCTTCTAAGACTGATGACTAATTTCATTTCTTATCTCTGCATTTTGAGGTTTAATTTCTCTTTTTTTTTGTTTTTAGAGTTGAAGAGTCATACAGAAGGATGGTGAATCCTGCTTGCCAAGAGGTTGATGCCAGCCCCTCCAAGGAAGAGGTTCTCAAGACTGTTCTACAACTAATTAAGAAACACTGTGCTTTTTGAAAGCGACTTTTGTGCTACCACACAAAAGTTTTTTAAGTAGCACTTAAAAGATACTTTTTATTGCCTCAATGGTTTTGGTACCTGGAAATGTACAGTGATTTGTGTTGTCTCACACAAATACTGAATACGGTTTTATTCTGTCAACAGTTTTCCGTGCAGGTTATCTGTTTTGTGGTTGCTAACTCCTTTTCTGCATAAAGCAAAATGCTACTCACGCCATTCAGCATTCTTAGTAAAGAAACAAACACACTACAGTCATACATGAAGTACCTCAGGGTGCTCTCTGACACCAGGACATTTTGAGATGCTATAATGTTGCAGCTTCATCACCAGGAGAACCTGTTCCCCAATCCGTTGTGTACCAAAATTTGCTGCACTGCATCAGGAGCATTAGATGCCCAAGGAGAGGCTGAAATACCATCAGCACTAAAACAATAAAATGATAATAACATTTAGGAACAGAAAATCCAGTTCCCAGTGTTGTTTTTATTTTGAATCGAGGAAGAGCAGCTGTTGCTCTGATGGGCATTCTGGAAAAAAATGTGTTGTAAATGAGTGCCAGTAAACACCAAGGGCTCTAAGTAATAAAGTCCAAGCCTGTTTATATATGCAACTGAAATATCAATTATTTTCAGAGGGAAACTAGACAATGCCAGCAAATGAGAAACAAAGACGCGAGGAGAACCTGATATTAAAAACTTATAAATGATCACTAAAATATTTTTTACAAAACTTTTTTTCTATCCTATTAATATTTGTTAATGAGAACTAGTATTCTTTGGAGAGAATGCAAAATGGAAAACCGCAGAGATTTTGAGCAATGAGAATGATTGCACCTTTTCAGTTCATCTTTTCTTTCTTGTGTGGGTGTTTGAACAGGTTGAATGTTAAAGCAGGTTACATCAAGACTTCAGGTCTGCAAAGGCTTATTTTTATGTACATTAGTTTTAACTGTTTTACTCCTAAGTGTAAAACTGTACATATGGATAAGCCTTTGTGAGGTCAGAAATAAAGCCACAGCTCCAGAAAAAAAAAATCTTAAAGTGTAAATTTGATTTAAAACACTTTTACTTACTTTTCTGTTTTAAGCAAGTGCAATTATCAATGAATCTGTTCACTAAATAAAAATATACTCAGTACTCAGTAGTTCCTATATAGCATCTGTATATACAAGGTAATAGAAAGAAAAACTTCTAAAAATACATTTTATTCATGCACTGTATAATGGTTTTGAGTATGTCATTAATATATAATTTATGCATTCTTTAAATTTATAAATTCTAGAAATAGATGCTGTTTTGTTTGGTATATTATTTGTATTTCAGCAGACTTTGGATTTGCCATACATGCAGACTGAAAATGCATACTTGTGCTCCAATTATTTTAGAAGTTATAAAGCATTCAGGTATTCAGTCCTAGATAGAGAAAATTCTTGTCTAGAAGACACTACTGCATATGAGTGATCAGGGTGCAAATATGTGCCTGTCCTAAATATTCTGTAGCCTTAGCTTGTCCAGGTAAAAGATCGCTCGGCCTGAGAAACTCCACTTGCCCTTTCTCCTTACGCAAACTTGCACATGAAGCCAGACTTTCTGGGTTTTGATGCTGGATTCTTAGAAGTGTAGGTTCGTGTTTGAAATGGTGCTGATAATATATATCTGCAAAAATTTGACATTGGACATTATTAATTACACACATACAGAATATATCCATGGTCTAAATTTTTCTATAACCCAAAGCTACTGATGCAGACTGGGAGAACAGCAAAGCAAGGTAGAAAAAACATTCCCTTTCTCATATCTTTGTTAGAATTAAAGGTCTGCAAGAAGCTGTATGCCAAATACAGGATGTTAATGTGCAGAACCACTCCCATACTTCCCATTTCTGTGGCATTTCTGCCAGATTTTTGTCCACAGTGTCTAAGGAGACTGCACCTCACTTACGTTTAGGACAAATCACAGAATCAAGAAAATGGCTTAGGTTAGAAGGGACCTTAAGGATCATCTAGTTCCAAATCCCCTGCTGTGGGCTGGGATACCACCCACTAGAACAGGTTTCTCGGAGGCCCATTAAATCTGGACTTGAACACATCCAGGGATGAGGCATCCTCAACTTCTCTGGGAAACCTGTTTCAGTGCCTCAACAGCCTCACAGTAAAGAATTTCTTCCAATTACCTAATCTAAATCTCTCTTCTTTTAGTTTAAAACTATTTCACCTTGTCCTGTCACTATCTGCCCATGTGAAAAGTCACTCTCCGTCTTGTTTATAAGATCCTTTTAGGTATTGGAAGGCTGTTTTAAGGTCTCCCCAAAGCATTAATTTCTCCAGGCTGAACAGCCCCATCTCTCTCAGCCTGCCTTTGCAGGAGAGGTGCTCCAGCCCTCTGATCACATTTGTGGACTCCTCTGGACCTACAGAGGTGTTCAAATGTGAGGTTTGTCAATGACTCCTCTACATAGGCAGGTCTGGGAGAGGAGCAGCAAGAATACACAAATGGCCATCCTGCACCCAGCAAGAGCATCACGTGGGTTAGAAACTGACAGAAACTTTGGCTGGACAGTTTGCTGGCCACAAGAGGTCAGGATTTTTGTTTAAGTGTTTGAAAGGCCTGTAATCTCCAAGAATTTCCATGCTGATTCAGAAACTTAGGCTGTTCCTTGGGAGGTGAAAGTGTTTTCCTGCAGCTTTGGAGGGCACTCGCTGTGTAAGACCTCTTGTGTAAGGGAGGTTAAGCCATGATACAGCTCTGGCCCGTGGCCAGCAGCCTCTGCCAGGCAGTCCTGAGTGTGGTCAGCCCAGAGAGCATCCCTGCTCACCTGCAGCCAGCCCATGCTGGACACCAGGAGTCTGCTAGTAACAGAAGGGCTGCTGTCTGTCAGTCAGCCTCAGGACAGAAAACATGCCAAAGCCTGTTTCGTTTATTACAATCCCAGCAAAATTAGTAATTTGATAATTTATTGATTTACTAGCCTTAGGATATGGTCCTGCAAAGACTCTGATGATACGGTCCTCAGAGCATCTGGGCCATTAGGCCAGTGAATTACACAATCAGAAACTGAATCTCAAGTTTTGCAATTATTCTGTTAAAGCCAGTGAATTCAGCCCTTACTGGATAATAAATGCTATTTGTAAAATTCAGCTGTTTCTTGAAAGACAAAATAATACTTCTGTTGTTGTCAGATTAAGTTTTGTATACTTTCTAGTTTATTAAAAAAAAAGAATTTTAAATGAAGTTTTCAAGAAATTCTATTTTTATTATTTTATTTATTCTATATTGTGTATTTTATTTCGGTGAAAACACCATAGTATTTCAAGCATCTCCTTTCTCATTTTTAATCTCATTTGCTTCATTTTTTTTGGTCTAGAGGGGAATAGATGTTAAAATAAAATGGTATTCAGTTGTCTAAA
Organism: Oxylabes madagascariensis; assembly: GCA_013400675.1. Lineage (NCBI taxonomy): Eukaryota > Metazoa > Chordata > Aves > Passeriformes > Timaliidae > Oxylabes > Oxylabes madagascariensis. Next base: position 12,577 of record VYZR01025269.1, read on the forward strand.
CATAGACATCCACAGCAGTTAGTCTCCCTAAGGTATCTGAGATGTCTGCATGGGGCTGCCAGATATGACACGAGACATTTGGTTGAGCTGTTGATCTGCAAAGTGGCAGCTGGAGGCCTGCAGGGAGACCATATGGTGCCTAAAATGGCACTGTTCGCCCATTTAAACAGTGAGAGGGTTACAAAGCAGCAGTGCAGCCTCTTTGGGTTGTGTCTACATTAGCAAGTGGCCTGGAACAAGTAGGAATGATCTGTAGCACAGAGGAGCTGGCACAGGGGACCCAATGTGTGCCCTCTGTGTATTTCAGAGATTTATTTTAGACCAGCTCTAAGCTGGTCACATTGACTGGCTTCATATTAGCAGCTGTAGTGCAGTAAGTGCACTCCTGCACCAGATCCTTTTTGTTTAGCTTTGTCTGGATGGAATCCAGTTGATAGATGCCACAACTGTTTCAGCACATGAAACAAAGCATGGCAAGGATGGGTGGTCATGGGGAAAGCTGCCACAGCACTCTCCTGATCCAAGCTGAAGCACTAATGTGGATGTTTTGAGTAGGAGAGATGGAGAAGCAACATAGATCTCTTGGAAATGTTTCCTTGGAGTCAAAACAGGCTTTGGGGTCAGTTTCATCAGTCTCCTAATTGAGGGCAAAGTTGGAACATGCTACAGCTCCTTTTGGTCGATGTTCCTGGGCTGTCTGCCAGTATAACCTCTGGACAGGTGCAAATAATGAATTTTGGTGCGTGTTTGACCCCATTCTGCCATACCATGAGGTGTGGCCATGGGGCTCACCCAGGGTAGCAGTAGTGAGTGCTGCTGTCAGTCTGGGGGGTGAGGAAGCTACTTGCAAGCAAATATCAAATTTCAGCAGTGAAATATAAGGCAGGTGTTTTGCCATTCTCCTCCCTAAAATAGGTTTGCAAGACAATTTTCCCAAAGTCAGATGCTAGGAGGTGACATGCAGGCTCTCTCAAAAGACATGTAATGTGTATCTCCACTACGGCTACAGTTTCAAACTCATGATTTTTACCATTATCTTCTGTAGAGTTACCAAGCAATTTTATATACAAATTGATATTGTGTCAAGCAGGAGTTCACTAGTGCCTGGAACTAGCACATGGAAGCTAGAGAGGCCAGTTCTTCACTAGGTTTCCTTCATTGTACTGTGTCTTTTCCCCACAGCATAAACAGCTTCTAGAAATTTGTCTAAAACTTGTGCATGCTGTCTCTGCTATCAATTCCTGCCTTTTCAGAGGCAGGAGAGTCAGGACACTCAATGCAACTTTGATGAAAGGAAAAATGTCTCTTGCAAAGTTCAGGATAAACAAAGCCCCCGAGGAGTTTTTATTTTTATTTTTCCTTCTTTCTTTTTCCTGCTTGTTCAGTCCCAGTTATCATATTTTATTAATTTGAATAGTTGAAGAAACTTTTAAGTTGTTGCTGCAGGGGGCTGCACTGACTTTGATCTTTTAAATAGAAAGCTTTGTTCAATAAAATTAAATCAGCTCTTTTGTAAAGACAAAGATCATCACTCTCTGGCTTAACTTAACCAAACAGAAGTAAGGTTTATGTAAATATGCAGTCAGTGCAATATGAAATAAAAGCTAGAATACCTTGCCATTAGTGCAAAAATGCATTTTGTGTTTCCAGCTGGCCAGTCATGACCTTTTATTCAGCCATAAAGACAGTCCATGTCGTGTACTCCAAAGTAGGGGAAATATGATGAAAAATGCTATGTCTGCAACCTTATTGCTTATGAAAATACCCAGACAGAAAAGCTGCACTTTAAGCATGTGGCAAGTACAGAATGAGTTCCAGTAGGGTAATTTATTTTTCTGCTGCTCTCCCCTTCCCTGGAGCCAGCTACACTGGTGAAAGCTTAGTGCAGGCTGCAGAATTGCTTGGGCTTCAGTTTTATTTCAGGAAAGGTGTTGTGACCAAGTAGGCACAGCTTTCCTTGAGAAGACAGAAGACACTAATTTTGCAGATGTTTCAGACCACGTCCCACATCTGCAAGTCTCCTGAGGTGATGCTGAGGCTTTTGTTGGTGATACAAATGCCACAGTCGAGTACTGTGCTCAAGAGCCCCTCACTACAATAGAGGCATTGAGGTGCCAGAGTGTATCCAAAGAAGAACAAAGCTGGTGAAAGGTCTAGAGCACAAATGCTGTGAAGAGTGGCTGAGGGAGCTAGGGGCGTTTAGCCTGGAGAAAAGGAAGCTTGGCGGAGATTTATCACTATCTACAACTGCCTGAGAGGAGGTTGTAGTGAGATGGGGTTGGTCTTTTCTTCCAGATAATAAAGCAATAGGACAAGAGAAAAGGGCTTCGTGTTGTGCCAGGAAAGGTTTAGATTTGATATTAGAGAAAAAGTATTAATGGAAAGGTTTGTCCAGCATTGTAACAGGCTGCTCAAGGAAGTGGTGAGCATCCCCAGAGGTATTTAAAAAATGTGTAGATGTGGCATTTGGTAGTGGGCTGGGCAGTGCTGGGTTAGCAGTTGGACTCAATGATCTTAGAGGTCCTTTTCCAACTGAAACGATCCTATCATTCTGTGATTCTTTGACCATTTCCAAGTAAGTCTTCCTTGACTCTGGTGTTGGTCAGACTTGGAGGAGTTTGGAGTGGTAACAATGCACTAGGCTAAGGAGTCTCATCAGCTGATGGAAGCAGATTTCATAATATTGACACACAGATGATACGGTGCTGCTGCTGTCTCTGAAGCTTGGTCTGTATCCAGCTCCATGTATTCCTTGCTCCCAGCCAGAACACTTTTGGGGTGAATGCACAGCAGGTGCATGACAGCAGGTACCAGAAACTTTCCTTTCCCTCCTGTATTCCAAAGTGGTGGCAACCCAACCTTCAGACATGCCTGATACCAATCTTGTCCCTCTAAAACAGAAATCCTCAAACATCTTAAGACTATTTATTGCTTTCTTCCAAAATGGGATGCAATGCTTCTCCGTCAGGTTGGCAAAAATATCTGCACTCATATTTTAATTTGAAAAATTGATTCACTCTACAACAATATTTTACTAGAGTTGATTACCTAAGTGTCAAATGAGTCACATAGACATTCCTTGGTAATGTAGTTTGTGTATCATGTTTGTGTATTATGTATGTGTATTGCCCAAACAATATGGGTTTTGCTCTGCTTTTCCAATTTCCACATGAGATTTGCTTGGTAAATGGAATATAGGTTATTTTAGTACAGGGAGAGTACTTACAGTTAGCTTTTATTTAGCAGTTCACAGCTTCTGACCTGCTGTTTGGTTTAACTGTGATACCTAAGAACAGAAGCCCTGAAGTGGGTGTGACTCTGCTTCCCTGTGGCAGCACAGCTCAGCTCCAAGCATCAATCCCATATTACTGTGATAACACAGAAAAGAGTTCAGCTGTAGAGTCCATCTACTTTGCAATTACAGCTGCCTCCTCCTTGGATGCGTCATCTGTGCAACAACTGCTCTCAAGATACCATGAAAAGCCTCTCTTTTTTCTGTGTGGGAGTTTCACTGAGCAGACAACTCAGAAATTATCTAAATGTGGGCTCTTTATAGGAAATTAGGACTTAGTTATCTGCAGCTGCAATTCAAAGGAAGCACCTATATGTAGCTTTGCCAGCAATACCCCAAAATAGATTCACTTTCTCAATGTGTTTGACCTTAGGAAAAAAATTCTTGGTTTTTTACAAAGGTTTTCCTGTAAATCTAATTCTGTTGGGAGAAAACATGTTGTTCATGTGTCTCCAGAAGCACTGGATCTACAGGGTGGATTTTCGGGGCCATTTCACGATTATCAGAAGAGACAGATGTTGTTACCCTCATTTTTCCAGGGCAAAACAAAAGAGCAGCTGTAGAACTGTCCCAGAGATTGGAGCATAATTGTCTGCAGCCACTTGTACACATAAGTTCACCAGCCTGCCCACAGAGCCCTGGGGCACTGCCTTAGAAACCAAATCAAACAAGATTGCAAGAGGCTTCAGGAGGAGGACAAAGGCAAACAGGAAAAGTGTCCCAACAGAAACAAAACAACCTATGACCTGCTCCAAGTTTGCAGCCCACCAGGCAGAGGGGAGATCTGAGTTACAGGGGAAACAGCAAGCACTATGCTCAGCCCATGCCATTACAAAGAATGAGAGGAAAAAGAAAGGAACAGGAAAAATGAGTAGTATTCTAAGAGAAGGCAGGCTCAAAGAAACATACATATCCCTCCAGAAAGGCCATGCCAAACAAAGCACAGTAAATATCCCATACAAAATCAGTAATGGGAAAAAAAAAATCAAGAAATTGCAACAGTAGAGGAATTTTTGTTTCAAAAACTGATCATTTAGGATAGAATCACACTGATGCAAAATTGAAAGGATGCAAAGATGCAAGGCTGAAGTGAATGCACACCATCCTGAACTGTGCACGTGTACCTGTGTGTGGGTATGTGTGCACAGATATGCTGTGGGAAGGCATAGAGAATTATATCTGTCTCTAATACATGGCGTTGTTATATGATGGGTATTTTGTTTCAAGTGTCTCCTGCCTGGAAGTTTAATTTACATCCCTAAGAAATGGCAACCGTAGGTCAGTGGATCCCAGAAGTTTCCCTGGGCTGCCTCCCCCTGTATAGCTCACCAATGGGAAGAGATGATCCATGCATAACCTGATCCGTGCAAGGGATGCTCCAGTGGGTACAGTGATCTGCATATATAGTTTTGGCTCTCTATCCCTCAATGCCATAGAGCACACACCTAAAACCACTGCATATCTTCCTTAGAAAGCACTGTGATCCGTTAGTAAAGTGTGACTTCTTTCACATACCAAAGACGAGGCTTTTAATTTCCTAATCTTTTCCCACAGGGTTACAAGAGCAAAAACTCTCATATTCCAAAAGCAATTTCAGCCTGACCCTTACCAGAGAAAAGAGACAAGGGATTGAACCTTTGAAGGCATATAACCTGTGGTTTATTTCTTGGAGTATATTGTGTCAATCTGTTGCATACAGGGAAAGTGTTTCTGTCCCTGTTCCTTCAAGATAGGTGGGTGAGCCCTGGACAGGCTTTTCACAGGAAGGGTAACACCAAAGTAAGGTTGTGCTCCTGGACAGGTGTGAGTGGTGTATCTGATGGCAAGGAGGATCTAATGTGGGCCTTTTTCTCAGTCTTTCCACTTCGGTTTTTTTGGAGACCTTTAAGCTGTGCATAATTTCTGTAAGGAGTTCCTTGATCAAAGTCTACATTCTGCATGTAAAATGCAGATACCTATTCCAATTTCTGACTTCATCTTTGTAAGACAGAAAAAAAAAATGATGCGTTGGTTATATTTTAGAGAACATCAGCAACAGGCATGGGAGATGTATTCTGGACAAAATTAAAACTCTTAAACCAAAATTTAGTCCAATAAACTGATCAAGATGCTTCTGAACTTAACCTTCTTCATTTCTCTCCTTGCATTCAACCAAGACGATAAATGCTGAATCAGTAAGATGTCCTGCTCACAAAGGGGTATGTATCAATAAAACCACAGCAGGCTTGAAAGCTTTGCAGGAGGCTTGTTCTCACCATTGTTTCACCTCTCTGTTTGAGGGTTTGTTTTTGTTTTGTTCTCTTCCTCACAGCTGTACTTACTGAGAGAGACATGAATATATTGTAGATAGTGTTGATTCATATCTTGCAGGAAAAATTGAAGAGGTAAGTGATTTTAGCATTTCCCATTGCCAGGTTAAGGAGCAGAAAATAGCTGCAGAATCGGAGGTATTGACATAGGAAGGGGTGAGGAGTTGACCAGTGGGAAGCTGGAAAAGCTGGCAGCCCACAGTTTGGACAGGAGCACTCTTTGCTGGGTTAGGAACTGGCCGCATGGCCGGGCCCAGAGAGTGGTGGTGAACGGTGCTGCAGCCAGCTGGCGGCCAGGCACCAGTGGTGTCCCTCAGGGGTCTGTGCTGGGGCCAGATCTGTTCAATATCTTTATTGATGACATGGATGAGGGCATTGAGTCTTTCATTAGTAAATTGCAGATGACACTAAGCTGGGAGCATGTGTCGATGTGCTGGAAGGTAGAAGGACTCTGCAGAGAGACTTGGAATGGTTGGATGGATGGGCAGAGTCCAATAAGATGAAGTTTAATACGTCCGAGTGCCGAGTCCTGCGTTTTGGCCACAATAACCCCCTGCAATGCTCTAGGCTGGGCACGATGTGGCTGAACAGTGCCCGAGCAGAAAGGGACCTGGGGATTCTGGTGACAGCAGCTGGACATGAGCCAGCAGTGTGTCCTGGTGGCCAAGAAGGCCAAGGGCATCCTGGCCTGGATCAGGAATGGTGTGGCCAGCAGGAGCAGGGAGGTCGTTCTTCCCCTGTACTCGGCACTGGTGAGGCCACACCTCCAGTACTGGCCCCTCAGTTCAGGAAAGACACTGAGTGCTGTGTCCAGGTCTGGGCCAACAGCTTAGGAAGGATGTTGAGACACTTGAGTGCGTCCAGAGGAGGCAACGAGGCTGGTGAGGGGCTTGGAATACAAACCCTGTGAGGAACGGCTGAGGGAGCTGGGGTTGTTGAGCCTGGAGAAAAGGAGACTCTGAGGTGACCTTATCACCCTACAGCTTCATAAAAGATGGCTGTAGTCAGGTGGGGGTTGATCCCTTTCTCCAGGCAGCAACTGACAGAACGAGAGGACACAGTCTTAAGCTGCAAGGGAAATATAAATTGGATATCAGGAAAAAGGTTTTTACAGAAAGGAGGATAAAGTACTGGAAGGGTCTGCGCAGGGAGGTGGTGGAGCCACCATCCCTGGATGTGTTTAAGGGAAGATTGGATGTGGCACTCAGTGCCATGGTTTAGTTGAGGTGTTGGGGCATGGATGGGACTCGAAGATCTCGAAGGTCTCTTCCAACCTAGTGATTATGTGATTCTGTGAGGAAGGAGTTGAAAGATTTCTGTAATCAAGTTCTTCGTTCTCATTCCCACTCTGCAGAGAAACAGCTTTTGTGTAATATCAAACCTTGCTTCACTTTTGTTTACAGTATTGAAAATAAGCAGGAACATACTGGCACACTGCAGGAAAAAACAATCATGTCCTTTGCTTCCAGCCATGCCAGTGGTACAGCCAGTTGTGATAGGGAAAGCCTGTAATCCAGTTTCAGTAAATCAAGCACAGCTGGGGCATCAGCAAGTCTGTGGTTTGCTTTTGTCCCCTGGGACTGGAGTTGTGTTAATTTTGCATGCACAGCCTGTGAAGCTGGGGTAAGTCACAGAAGTCTGGATCTGGGTCTGAGCTCCTTCAGAGGTCACAGCTGCTTTGGCTGGGGATTTTGGGTTAGGCTCATTACAGATTATCACTCTGAGCTCTGGTATTCTTTCTCAGTGTGGAGTTAACAGGATCCACATGGTGGATTTGGAATCTAATATTCAGATGTGGAGAGGCCTGGGCACTAAGCCCCGATCTTAACAGGAGCTGTGCACATGCTGCGACTTGGGCTAGCAGGTCCTGCATGCTGGTCAGCAGTGAGAAAGTGTCTCATTCTTTTTCAGACAGTGGAAGGGGTGTAGAGCCTCAAGATACACTCATTTTCAAACACTTCAATAAGAAGAATCAAATACATGAAGCAACAGAGCCATATGGGAAATATTTAAAAGAATTTCAAAGGACTTCCCCTCCTCATAATCTATCTGTTCTACAGCATAAAAGGGCATGGAAGGAACAGCATTTTGTTTAACAAATAACTTATTTATTTTGTCAAACATTGTCCCTTATAAGGGCTGTCTGCCCATCACAGACAGAAGCAGAGATCTCAGATTGCATGCTTTTTCCATCACTGGCTCTCTGCTCTGCCTGCATGCCTAACCTAATGATGTCCATGGTGATCTCTGCAGAGACTTGGACAACAGTGCCTCTTGGCATTAGGATCCTCTGTTTTGACCTCTGGGAAAAGGTATTTCAGAGTGATTTTTGCCTGAGGCAGGCTCTGTACTATGAAATCCTCTCCTTGCAGGACCGTGGGGGCCCAAAGGGAGATGCTGGAAGGAACTGGATTCTGCTCCACAAAGTCTGTGAGGAGGTGGGGAGGGAGGGCAGAGCCCCGGCGACACACAGGAGGTGACTGGATTTTGGCAGGCGCCCTCAGAGACCTACAGAGCCTGAGGCTTTATCTGCAGGGTGGCCAACATCTGACAAAACAATCTGCTGGAAGGCTCGTGGAGGGAACCTTGCAGACTTTCCTGATGCTTGCCCAGATTTCCCCACACAGGGAACAGATCTGGCACGAGCTGTGTGAGCAGTTTGATTTCCAAATGCACCGTGCCATAAATTCCATCAAAAGGGGAAACTGCAGATCAGATGTTGGGCTGCAACCCACCTACCTCACTCCATTTGTGCGCCCAAACCAGTTGGGATGCCAGCTCCCTTTCTTTCAGTTTCTTTTCCTTAGCTCATTCTTCAATCCAGTGTATCAAGTACGCTTGTGCTTAAAGGGAAATCTGCAGCACACCAGATTGATGCTGCCTCCTCTGAAGTGTTTGTGTGGGAGCCATCTTCTGAGTCGGTGTGTGGAGAGCACAGAGCCACCAGAGGGAGCGAGAGCACTGGATAAAGCGGATTGGGATTTGAGCGTTAGAGTGATAGAAACACGGACGTCATAAAGAGCCAGAAGGAGAGGGGGGGTGGCTCAGAAGGTGTGTGGTTGCATTTAGATGTAGAAATCCCAAAGAAATTTTAAAGCCCATTTTGATGCACGTGGTGGGTGTTGGTTTTTTGGTTGTTCTGTTTTTGTTTGTTGGATTTGTTCTGTTTTTTCCTAATTCTTGATTTCTTTTTTAACAATCAACACTGTTTTGTGGTTTTTGTTTGTTTTTGTTGTTGGTGTTTTGTTTGTTTTTGTTTGTTTGTTTGTTTTGGTTTGGTTTTGGTTTTGGGTTTTTTGTTTGTTTGTTTGTTTGTTTGTTTGTTTTCTTTTTCTTTTTTTTTTTTTTCCCTGGTTCTTGATTTCTTTATGTAATCAACACTGGCTAAACTGTATAAGCTGCCAAACGGCATAAAGATGTAGCTATTACAAGGACTTCATACCATTCCTCTAAGAGAAAGGCAAAAGTAGAATATTAAATAAAGTGATTAAAATGACCCTCAGTTGCACAGCATTTAAACACAATACTGTATCTTTACAGCAGCACTGCTGATGCAAGGTTTGCTTTTCTGTCACTCCTCCCTTGTGTGACTGTGTGCAAATCGCCCAAACCCAGATCCTCATCGATAATAAGGAGACTTAACACTCCGAAAAACTTCAGAACTCAAGTGCCTAAACAATATTGTAGTCCTATTTCCCCTATGCCCCATTTGCTCTGTGTGTCTGAACTGCAGCTTCTTTCCCTCACAGAGAAACAGATCATGCTCTAAAGTGTGCGTTAAAGAGTGTAAGATTATATGTTTCAGGGACCTGGGGCTCGGGGGCTTTGATTGTTATAACTAGCATAAGATAACTGGGACTTTTAATGACGTTATTTTTTGTTCAAGGACATCCTGGGCTGGTTTTCCACACAGCCATGCAGAAGGCATGCTGCTGAGGCTACAAGCCAGGCATTCTGATAAAAAAATCAAGATCTCCATAACTCTGCTGTGTAGCACACATTGCATTGGTCTGTCTTGCTGTTACAGACGTGACTTTTGTGTCTCCCAAGTTTTATCAGTTTCCTTTATTGTACTGGGTTCATTCAGGATGCAATAATTAAGGGTGTGTCAGATTTTTCCATTGCAGTTCTTGTTTTTCAACGAGTTATAAAATTTCATTATTGGCTGCAACCTGACAGATGTAGTTGAGAACCTGCTGCTTTTAAAGCGTGCCTTGAAGCATTCTTTGAACCAAATTGGGCTATTAAGAAAAAGGGGACTGCACTCCATAGAAAATTGGTTCTAAAATATGAATTCATCCCCATCTTTCTCCCGATATCTCTAAGGCCACACATAATGATAGGAGTAATATGCATTACTGGTGTTAAATATGATAGCATCACTTAGGTTGGAAAAGACCTCTAAGACCATTGAGCCCAACCTTTAATTTACAACATACAAGCCCACCACTAGACCATGTCCCCAAGTGTCACATCTACACATCTTTTAAATACCTCCAGGGCTGGTGACTCAACTTCCATGTCATGTTCCAATGCTGGAAAAACCCCCTTCTGTGAAGAAATTTTTCCTGCTATCCAACCTAAACCTTACCTGGCACAACTTGAAGCCATTTCCTCTTTGCTATCACTTGTTAACTGTCAGAAAAGGCCAACCCCCACCTGGCTACAACCTCCTTTCAGGCAGTTGTAGAGAGCAATAAGGTCACCCCTGAACCTCCTTTTAGTCCAGGCTAAACACCCCCTGCTTCCCCAGCTGTGCCTCATATGACTTACTCTCCAGGCCCTTCACCAGCTCTCTTGCCCTTCTCTGGACTCTCTCCAACCCCTCAATGTCTTTCTTGTAGTGAGAGCCCCAGAGCTGAACACAGGACTCAAGGTGCAGTGTCATCAGTGCTGAGTACAGCGGGACAATCACTGCCCTGGTGCTGCTGGCCACACTGTTTCTGATACAATCCAGGATTGACCTTCTTGGCCATCTGGCTGGCTCATGTTCAAGCCAGTTCTCAGCCCCTTCAGATCCTTTTCCATCAGCCAGCTTTCCAGCCATTCTGCCCCAAGCCTGCAGTGGTTGTGATCCCAGTGCAGGACCCAGCACTTGGTCTTGTTGAATTTGTCGCCATTGGCCTTGGCCCATCACCACTGTGCAGCTTTCCTGGCCTCCAGCCGATCAACACACCTGCACAACATGGTGTCATCTGCTAACTGACTGAGTATGCCCTCAATCCCCTTGTCAGGTCATTGACAAAGATATTAAACAGGACTGTCCCCAAAAGTGAGCCCAGGGAACATAATTAGTAACTGGCTACCAGCTAGATGTAACTCTGTGCACCACCACGCTCTGAGCCTGGCCATCCAGCCAGTTCTATTTCATTTTAGACATAGCATGTAAGCTCCATAGGTAAGACTGTATTGAATTTTGATTTTAAAGCAAGGAAAAGATTTACTGTTGAAAAATTAGTTGTAGTGCCTCAAAAATTACAGGTACCGTGTAAGTCCATGCCTTTTCTAAACACCACTATAAATAGTGGTATTTATGGTGAATGTTGTTTGAAATGTGTTCTTTTAAGACATCCCTTTTAGTTTCTCATAACTTTGACAGTTTTTCTGAGTTGAAATATTGCCTGCATCGTGCTTGCCCCAGAGTTAATACTTTTTGGAAAAGTGTTCCCAAAACATTCATGAGAAACATTGGAAAACCAGTACACTAACTTCCCAGCATAGCACGTAGGAAAAGACAAGTTGCTTCATCCATTTTAGAAGGGTTTGGTCATGATTTGGTTGAAGGACTCTCATCTCCATGGTTTGTACTGCAGCAGAAACCTGTGTTATGAGCCACTCCTGACTAGGTATCAGAAACATGGATGCAGCACTCACAAAAAACTCAACCCAAAGCCTACCAGCATCTGGGCAAGTTGTAAGCCTCTGCACTGCAGTGACAGCAGAGTTGTTAAAGAAACCTGACACTCCTGTTTGTGACCACAGTCTGGCAGAGCTGAGCTCTCCCTGCAACCTCATCACCCACATCCAGCACTGGGCATCAGACACCATGGCACTGGGCTGCTTCCACCAGCTCTCCCCACTCACTGGGATGAAGAGCTCCATTATAACAGCCTAAGGGTCAAAAAGTTTTGGGATGACCCAAAAGCAAGGAGCTGCACACTTGAATGTGCACAATAGAGGACCACTCTGTGTATGCAGCCAAAGGGCAGATCGCACTGCTTGAGGCTCATGGGCTGGTGTATGAGACAGGATTCACCAGAGTCAGTCTGACAAAATGTTTTCTTCTCTATCTCCACTTCACACACTATAAGAGGTGGATAGGATTCAGGAAATGGCTCAGGATGGGGTTTTAGTGATGCCTTGTTAAAAAGGACCTTCATCTCACCATAAAAATGGAAAGCAGTGAAGGTCTTGCAGCTGCAGGAAGGTCGGATGGGTCACTGAAGTAGTGCGTCCTCTGACTGTGAAGCCCTTTGTCATCCTCAGTGGGGGCATAACAATTTTCTCACCAGCCCCTCTAAGAAAACAGTCTAACAGCAGATCCAGTGTGGGACTGATTTTTTCAAGTATATATCAAATTCAAAGCAACCTGCCTAGATAACACACAGTCCCCAGAGCTGTCCCCTGAAGAGCCACCTCCTTCCTGCAAGACACACACCTTGTCCCCTGCCAGTCACCTCCATCCTTCTCTTTGTGCAGGCAGATGGGCCAAGCCTGGGGCAGGTCCAGTCGGGCACCAATGCCCTTGCAGGGCCAGGTCACTCCGTGTGCCTGAGCAAGTGGCACAGGTCACTTATTTTACACAGGTGCCAACTAAGCGTGTGTGTGTATGTGTGTGTGTGCCTGTGTGTGTGTGTGTGTGTATGTGTGTGTGTGTGTGTGTCTGTGTGTGTGTGTGTGTTCCTCGCTGCAGTGCCTACCGGGGGACACCTGGTGCCTGGCTGGCAGCAAGGCTGAGCTTTCAGGGAGAGTCCGAGTCAGTGGGAATTATACTCGGGGTAAATTAAATGTTCTGCCATAAATAAAGCACATTTTAACAACACGGTTTGAAGAATCTGGGGCTTGGCATTTAAAATCAGGATTTAGTAAATGAGGAGGAGGTTTTGATGTGCATTTTGCATCATCTGTAGCAGAGAAGGGGAAGAACTATTAATGTCATAAGGATGTTATGAGGACAAAGTAATTTGGGAAGCATTTATATATACTGCTGTGATGGGCCTATAGACAAATTTGTCATGAAATGACTGATTTGTCTCCCATGACTGAAGCTTTCTTCGGAAATATTCCCCTGATTTTTAATTTCAACACAAAACATATACAACAAACTGTAAAAAAAATTTAAAAAGGTTTTTATTTTTTAAAAAGGAAACTTTGCTTTATACCGTGTTTTTTTTCCTCAGAATTAGTAATTTTTTTCCCTTAAATTTGGGTAGAAACAGTTTGAAATATCAAAAGTTTTTTTAATTGGAAAAAAACCCCACCAAAACAACCAGCCAAATAAATCTCTAAGAGATCTGTTATTTTGAGAAAAATCTAGGAGCTCTTTTTGTCAGTGGCTTGGGATGACTACAGTAGGACTAGAATTTTGTTCTTTGATCTTGTAAATACATCCCTGTCATCAAAGTATGTGAAGTCCTTAATAGCAGCATTTCTGCTTTCAGATTTGCATAAATCCAGGAAAGAGCATAGCATTACAGCTCAGTGTCAGAGATTAACAAGGTGCCATGTTTAAGCAAAGTTTGATTACTGCTGACCAAAGTGGATAAAGGAATACATGCGAATAAATCAAAGGGGTATATATAATACTGATAAAAGTAAAAATACAGCATAATTCTGACAGTTTCTGAGGAATGAGGATCTGTGATTTTGCTTTAGATGAGAATAAGGATTAAGTCAAGTAAATTAAAATGGTATGGAGACACGAGAATCAGACCCAGGTTTTTTCAGACAGGCTAGAAACAGCTTGTAGTAGGTTTCAGTCAGTACTTCAAAATGGTGCAACAAATTTCAGTTAATTCTTATATGAAAAAAATTTGAATCTAAGCAGCAAGAATGAAAATAGCTTAGAATGGCCAGTAATTTGGACAGGGTGATTTTCTTCAGTTATCTTGTTCTGGCATATATTGTTGTTTTATTGAAAAGAATTCACATGGTTTGAAATCACTGTGTTTACCATTGAAGACAGACCAGACAGAATTCCTTATAAAAATTTTTCGTATATTTTCTGAGCGCTTTAGTGCTGCCAGAATCGGCAAGGGTGCATTATCTAGGGTGCAATCAAATGTCACGCTAGAAAAGCACTAAAGCCTTTTTAATTAAAAACGTCATAAAGGATTAAGTAAAATTATAACCGCTGGTTACTGTAACCTTCTCAGAGGGGCACTGGCATGTGCCTGTGCCTGTGCCTGTGCCTGCAGGGCTGCGCTGGCTGCAGTGGAAAGCGGGCGCTGTCAGGCACCGGGGCTGCAGGGCTCGGTCCGGGCGTGCAGCTGGGCACCTACCTATAGCCTTCTGCTGCTTTTCCTTTCCGCCACAGTTTTTTCCTACAATACCCTCTTTCTTAAGCTCCCTTCATGGAAATTTTTGCCCCCTTGAACCTTTCTTTCCTGTTTTTCACGTCCTCCCCACAGACCCAAGACAGACTGTGCCACCACTCTGAAACCAATAGTAATACAGAATATTGCCTTGAAAAACTTAAATTATAAATATTCTGTCGCAATATTCAGGATTCCCGCTTTATATATACTTGACCATTGTAGTAATCAGCAGCACCATGCAACTGCCAAAAGTAACCATTGGTATGGTAATGCTGCAGTGGCAATGCTGACAATTTAGGCATCATAAAAGCAGGAAGATTTATTTTTTCGAGGCCAAACTGTGGGTTTTCTGTGAAACCCATGCAAGGGTCTGGATAGTGTTCCAATGCCCAAGCAGCAGGCTACAAGGCAAGCTGAGTCACTCACAGTATAATTTCTTTATGTAGTGTCTGAATCCTATTGTTCCCTTGCATGGCTCTGGAAGTTGCACCACAATTAACCCCAAGGAAGTTTATGTATTTTGAGAAACATATTGCTGGAGTAGTTTGTAGTTTTGTTGCAAATTCACTGAAACGTGTTAGATGTGTCAATATACAACTAATCACAGAGAGACTGGTACTCTCTGCTGAATGTGTATTCTGGATAGAAAAAATGCACCTTGTCGTCTTTCTGCTATTGCACTTATTTGTATAACCTTTTATTTCTCTCAGTTTAATAAAATCTTGGCCAGGCTGACTTCATTCAGGTGTCTCACCAGCATGTTCTCTCAATGCATTCTCATCTGCATTATATCAGATGTTCAGTGTGGAAGATTTAAATTTTAAAAATAAAAGGTCTTTTCCCAACTGTACATTTTCCATTGCTCCATTACAAAAAAACTCTGATGGCTGAAATGAGTACACTGGACAAATTTCACCTATTACTGTGAGACAAATACTGTTTTTTAAGCAGTAGTATCTTCCCTTCTACAGTAAATAAGTTTTTTTTTTGTTGTTGTTTTTTTTTGTTTTTTTTTTTTGTTTTTTTTTTTTTCCCCTAAAGTAATTTTAAATAATTTTTATTTGCTAAGGTGAGAATATAATGGACATAAAAACTGCTTGGCACTTATGTTCGGGTTCATCACCTATTACAGATCTGTTTATTTGCAAGTCAGTAATTTAAAATTATGAACTCCTTGTACTAAATGCTTGCAATGAAGTTTTTGCTTAATTCCTTCTTGTCTATTGAAGGTAAGCATGAGATGCCACAATGCTTGAGTTCAATACATAAATTAGCAACATTTTAATAGCCCTTACAGGGTAATACGACATTAAGATTTTTATTCAAACTAGGGAAATTTTTTGTGCTTTGATAAGCAGGGCAAACTTTTCTCTGGGACAAACTCTGCTCAGGAAGATTTGTGAATTCTGAGCTGATCCAGCATAGCTTGCAGAGAATGGACACAGCTGTTGGAGAAAGTGGGGCAGAGACTTCATCTGGGTGTTGCAGTGGTTGAAAGATCTGTCAATAGCTTATACAGTTTGAACAGTTACAGTTTAGGAACCTTTGCAAAGCCCCAGAGTTAAAGGTTGAAAATATAAAATACAGTTTTTTGGAGTGGCAAACAGTGTCTGATAACAGCCAGAGGAAGGGTCTCTACAGCTTCTTGACTCATCTGCTCTTTTCCTGGAAAGAAAATTATTTTCTCTTAGTCCATTAAACATTCTCAGGATTGTGCTAAGAATTTAACAGCAGCTCAGCATGCAGATGTAGCTCAGACCAGTTACCTATTCCGGGGTAGCAGTCTCTGCTTTCCCAAGAGGTACATGAGAAATATCTGAATTCAGCATTTTGGGACACAAAGCATCTTCTGGTCAAACTAAGAATATGCTTTGGATTATCCCAAGTAATATAAATTACCTAATTTAAAATCCAGGTTTATAAACCTTACTTCTCTATCAGGTCTTTCAATTAATGAAAGGACCTTTGATTTTATAGGAAATGGAGGGAAAATAGAATTAAAAGCTGTAAAATTTCTCTGTGCATGATTAGTTGAAACATCTATGCAGTCTCTGTCATCAGGGATATTTGAGCACTTCTTAGTCACTGCAGCATTAAGAGCCAACTCCATTCCACAGAATGGAAGCAAATGTCTTGTGTAGATTCATTTTTTTCATTTAAGAATTATTTTAAGAAATTGACAGTATTTTAAGTCTTACCTATCTTAATAAATGAAGATAATTTCTGTTTCCTGCTCCAGTGAGGTTACTGCTGATATTGCACTCTTTCATTACAGTAAACTGTCACAAAATCATAAATAAAACAACAAACCTTTGGCATAGAAAACCCTTTTCAGTTTGACAGGACTGAAACAAGTTCAGTCTTGCAGGTAGTTGCCCTTCCAAAGATGAAGACCATCCCCAGGCTGCTGTGGCTGAAGCATGAAAAAGGCAGCATCATGTCTGAGCCTCCACAGGCTGATAGACTTCCTCACTTGCCAGCTGTCTCCTTGGAAATCTCTTGACAGCAGGTGAAATTCATGTGCTGGTTGCAGTCTAGACTTTGCCTGAGCATCTGAACCACTTCCAAAACAGTTTACCTAGACCTTGAATTTATGCCAACAGCAGCCAACCCAATGTAGACACCTACCTTGGCACAATCTTTGTGCATTTTTTTCATGTCTTCTCTGGTGAACGATTGACTTTTGTAGTACAAAGGCTTTTGAGGAGCTGCATCAGCATAACCCAGAAGTAGTAAATACAAGCATGACATTTCATACCTGCTGTTGAAATGGAGGCACAAACATATGATGGAGTGTTTGATGTATGGGAACACGTTGGGTGCACTATAGTGATAGATTGCCTCCCTGTTATGCCTAGGAGACAGAAGTGATGCACATGCAGCATCCTGGCATACTGTCACTTCTGTTCCCAATGCAGTAGGAATCTGTGAAGCTAGCAACTCTTCTTATTTGGTTATGTCAGTGTTGGTCAATATTAAAATGACAATAAGATATAATGGCTTTGCTCTTCATTATCAGTGTTTTATTTAGACAGGGCCTTATTTCATTTTATGACAGTTTCTCTTCGAACCAGCTTTAAACTTTCTAATCATAGGTAACTCAGAATGAATTTCTAGACATTATACGTAGTGAAAGTACATAATCTGATTAGAAAATGGTACTGCAGGGAGTCTGCAGGCAAAATGCAATGACCATTTTGTAAGTATCTGTAAATTTGAGGTTTCCTTATGCTGAAAGTAAAATGCCCCTTTCATCTTACATCAAGAGGGTATGAACACTGAAGGTTATCAGGTGGGTAAGACTGTGTTTGACTGCTCTAACTTCACACCCTCAATCACAGTGTAGCATTGGATTAGTCTTTAATGTGAGACTAGGAATATACCATCATTTTCTTCCCTGGTGTGTCAGTGCAGAATATTAATAGTATTTTTTTTTGTGTGGTAATTCAGCACAGAGCATGGATGAATTTCTGTATAAATAATTAGATGTTTAGAAGCTGCCTTTCAGTTGCAGGATTAGACTATAATCAGTATTGCTATCTATACTCAATACACCAGATCCTGGCTGATTGTGGAACAAATACCAGCAGTGCTCAGAGTAAAAAACAATGTCAGTGCCTCCTGGCTCAGTGCTGACTCATCAACCAAGATATGTTATCACTCCTGTACCATAACTTATCTTTGAGCTTCACAACACTGATCAAAAAAAGCTTTGGTTCTTCATACACTTTCTGAATGAAATAATAATACCTTTTTTTTCGATCTTCCCTCTCCTGCATCCCAGTGCAGTATCAACCAGGCAGAAATATTTAGCATATATCCAGCACTAGGCCACAGTTTTAATTTTTGTGCTGCATGCATGTCTCTAGACAGGTGTTTTGAAATGTAAAGAAGATGCAGTGTAGTGTGAGACTCAGTACACAAACTACTGCAGAACACTCTAGCAGGATGAGAAGCACATCTATCTGTTTAATAGGGCAGCAAGCTTGTGTAATGAACAGAAACCACTCATTTAAAATCTTTACTACAGCTCCCCAGCTAAAATATAAAATACATTCCAAGGAAGCAGGAGGTGGAATAGCAGAGCTCCAGCATAATGTGGGGGGTAGTGCACAGCAGCTCAGTAAAACTCCCTCCCTAGGTGATGTATAAAGGAAGGGAGTGACAGGCTCTTCAGCAAGGCAGGAGCCAGCAAAGGGCAGCGGGCAGTGTCTGCTCTAACAGCCGTGATGCCAAAGGCTCTGGACGTGTCTTAAACGTGCGCGCTCTGAGCAGGTTTCTAAGCAAGTTATCCATTTCCAGCATTATGTGCCTGTGGTTAAAGGGATTAGCCAGTGGTAATCCAGTTCTGGAGGAGATTAACTTTCAAAAATAAGAGAAAGCTTCTGCGGTGGACACATTTTTGGCTCTGCTTGCTTGGGTGGAGAGTTAGGCTGGGTGGGGGAGGGACAAGGNACATCAATGGGTTTATGCAATGTGATCCCATCCCACTGCCTTCAGTTATGCTATTTTAATTGATATTGGTGCAAACAAGGTGAAAAACAAGGAGGTACCATGCTAAAATATATAATGTAAGCAGCACATTAGGTTTGTCTGTATATTAAATCTTTTACCTATTGCTATTTTGAAAGCTACATTAAGCTATGCTACATGAGCTCTTTGTCTTCCCATTAAAACAATGTTTCAAATGGCTCTTACTTTCAGAAGCTGCTTTTCAGTGCTTCAGCCTTTTCAGGCAGAACCAGTGTTCATGCTAATGACATCAGCATTGATGTCTATCCCACAGACCATAGAAGGTCTCTAATTCCATCAAGAGAAAGACTTGAGGAGTTGGCTAATGTCACCAGAAAACCTCAATGGAATTACAGCTGCAATTGTGGGGGTCTGGAA
>VYZR01025304.1:27369-45323 GCA_013400675.1 Oxylabes madagascariensis
TTTTTTTTTTTTTGCAACGCTGGATTTGGCCTTCCTTCTTCGGGGATTCCTACCTTCTCAGACAGTTCCATTCTTTCACCTAATACTTTTTGTTCTACAGAAAACATGCAAAATAAAAATTACCTCTTTTTGAGAAAATATTATTTATGCATGGTTTATTTTTCACCCAGAAAACCAGAAGGGCTGAATGTGGACTCAGAGCTCTGCAGCACTCTGTGGCTGTGGATTGGGGTGGTAAAAGCCCACAAGGGATGGTGCAGACCTGTTCACCATCGCCCTG
The DNA here is from genome assembly GCA_013400675.1 of Oxylabes madagascariensis. Taxonomy (NCBI): domain Eukaryota; kingdom Metazoa; phylum Chordata; class Aves; order Passeriformes; family Timaliidae; genus Oxylabes; species Oxylabes madagascariensis. The sequence continues at coordinate 27,650 of VYZR01025304.1, forward strand.
CTGAGACAGCCTGTCCTGCCTGCTATTTTAGGGTGCAGAAGGAGGGGGCTTGGGCCACCCTCTCAATTCCTCAGCCCACTGCTACCACCTCCCTCAGGGGCAAGCACAGCGAGAGGAAGATTTTACTGCTAACAAAGAGGTTATAAACAGAAGTGCCATCTCCAGTCATTCTTTTCCTCTCCCTCCCAAGGACACCTGAAGGAGAGGCCACCAGGCCATGCAGGTACACCGTGTAAAGAATGCAGTGAGTAGGGATGGGGATGAATAGCCCATTCTTTTCTTCCTGTTATTGTGGAAACAGAGGCTAAAGCAGATGAGCGGGCTGGCTGCCTGCTCCACTCCATGCTCAGTCCTGGGTGAGCATTGCCATGCCCACAGCCAGTCTTGCTGGCCTTGGTCCCTTGTCATCGCTCCTAACAAAGCCCATGACCACTTTTTTGCCCTTTGCTTTCCTCCAGTTTCAGGCTTTGCTGCTCTAGCACTGCAGCTCAGCAAGGTAGAGTGGGCGAGGGAAGGAGGAAGAAGTTTGGGGGGGTTGTTTTACAGAAAAAAAAGGAAAAAAAAGTGAAAAGGCAGTCCTGCAGGGCCTGGGCATTGCCACTTCTGGCTTTGCCACTTCTGTTGCCTGATCCAGCTTTTCAGACACACATGAGGAAACTTCTGAGAACAGCCTTGAGCGGGCCCAGAGCGCTCCGGCATCCCCGAGCCCAGGCAAGGGGACAAGAGGCGCCCAGCCCGCCGGGAAGGGGAATAGCGAGCCCAGACTCCTCCCAAACACACTTACCATGCACACCTACCAGCCTCCTTCCACAAAGGAGGCTTCTTTGGTTTCCTTCGAGAGGAGGAGGTGGAAGGAACTTGAAGGCTGCAAATTCCTCAGCCACATATCTCGCCTCCCTCTCCTTTCCTATGCTGCCTGCCAGCTCCACGTTCAGGAGCTGCAGCTCCTGCTTCCCATACAAATAGGCAAGGCTGAACAACTCTGCTTTTAAACCTTGTGAGACATTCTGTTGCTTTGGGGGTTGTTTTCTTATTACAGCATTTGTGTGCTTTGCCTGTCAGAGCCACCTCAAGGCTGCTCTAACTCCAAAGGGCCAAGTTGCTGGGTAGCTGGTTTGGAGCACAGGTGTGCTTTGTGCTGGGGTTTAAGCTTTTTTCCACCAGAGCTGTCCCCTTCTTGCTCCCAGCCAGCCTCAGGAAGCTTGCGTTCATGAATATTGACAATTGCCATGTGCTGGAGCAATGCTTTTCCAAACCTTCAGCTTTTTACCTGCCATTTCAAAGGGATACTGTTGTCAAGCACCCAGCTTGTCACAAAACTGTAAGCTGGAGACACTAAAGCAGCAGGTGGTACCCAGGTGTGTTGGGCTAATCCTCGGCTTTTCGAAGGCAGGGTTACTTGTCCCTCATGAGTAACTAGGACAAGAACAGGAGAGGCAGACGATGTTTCTGTTTCAGTTATTGGCGCTTGAAGGCTTCCCCCTATTTTTTACAAGGTAGGCTGTATTGCTTCTCCTGTATCAGGGACAAACATTAGGGGTAATGAGTGAGATCTTATTCTCCCCAGAGCTGTGGCAAAGCAGCTCACACAGCCATCCCAGGGCTGCTGTGGCTGTGAGGAGGTAGTGGTTCTTAGCCCGTTCAGAGCATCTGATGCTGTGCTGTGGCTCAGTTAGAGCCACTGCTGATGCAGGAGGGAGTCCAGCTGACTCTTCTGTTTCTTTGCCTGACCCTGGAGGCATAAATGGGTGGTATCAATCAGAAACAATGCCTGAAAGTCAAGTAGATTTGGTATTCATCTAAATAGGGGAAATCCTGTGCACTGAGATTTCAGGACCTGGTGGCTGGAGTGCAAAATGCATGGAGAGAAAGCACACTTCTGCAGAACATTTCCTAAGGCATCCAAGGACTCTCTGAAACCCACAAAGCCTGCCCTGAAACCACAGCTGCAACAAAAGAGGAAGAGTCCACAGCAGAACTGGGAGCATATTAAACCTTGCAAAATCGGTCTCTTTCTGTGGTGGGGAGCATGTGTATAAATACATACGTACACATACACGGAGAGGGAGCTGTGCTTTTTCAGCTTTGGGGCTAAAAGTGAAGGTAGGATGTAGGAATGCTGAGCAGGGCTGGTGATTTCAGGCAGGGCTGGATCAAATGTGGTGACCTGAGCCGGTGGCGTCACAAGAATGACCAGCCGTCCGAGGACCTAGTGCAGTGGATTTAAAGGATTCTAGGTGGTTTGTAAGCCACAGAGGTAAATTCAGAAAATATGTACATGGGAGAGTGGACCATCAGAAAGAGAGCAGCAAGGATGAGGGTGCAGATGAAAAGATGTCCAAGTGGTGCAGAGTGCATAGCTCAAAAGGAGTGTAATTTCCAAATGACCCTAAGGAAGAACATAGGAAAAGAAAGTAAAAAGACTGTGTTAAAATATAGCCAGCTGTCTAACATTCCAGTACCATCTCTGTTTTTGTCCTGACATCACTGAGCGCAGTTGCTGTTGAGTTCCAAGTTCTGCAGGGTCCTATGAAGACAGTGTTCAAAGCTGACCCCAGTGAGACTGCCCAAGGTGGCTGTGTTCCTGGGCATTAACTCAGGAGCTCAGGTTTAACCCTGTAATGCAGGACCTTTGCTGGGCAGGTGCGTGTCCCTCCTGAACAACTTTGCTGGAGCTGGAATGACTCTGGCAATAGGGATTGTGACAAAGAAAGGAAATTCATGAAGCCTGTGCCTGGACACATTGTCTGTAAGAGCTGTTGCTTCATCTGGACAAGCCTCTGGGCCCGTGGTGCTGGTGCATACTTTGGGAATGTGCTTATGGTAGGGTTTGCAGTCAGAGCTGCATATTTTGCCCGCTGCATGTAGCCACCTGCAAGTTTCCATTCTTGGCATGTGACCATGTCCAAGACCTGCACTAACACAGATTAATGGATTGCTAGAACACTACATGATGTAGAAAAATCCTGCCTTAACTAAGCAGGCATAAACTGTAGGAGTCTGAGTTAAGCAGGTGTAGAGCCTGTTCTAAAGTCTGTAGCTCCTGAGTACAGCAGACTCACCTCCTGGAGGACTTTAGAAAGCACAGACGGAAATGATCTGGAGATTTTTGCTGCTATCTCAGTTCTTCTGAGCACCAGGTCAGCAGAAAAAACAGCTCTTCCATGCTATGTCTGGACTGCAGGCAGACAGGCTCCACTGGGCAAGCCACAGCCCCGATTCCCTGACCGCCTCATCCAGGCCAGGGATGTGGTTGAAGCTCCCTGACCTCCTTTAGCCCACACACCCAATCTTTCTTCCCGGGAAGTCAGATCAGAGCTGCTGTAACCCTCAAGACAGAAGGTCCAAGGAGTGGCTCAGACCAGGGGTTACAGCAGTGTTTCTGTCTCTGGGATTATCCATGTCTTGCCTTCTACTGGTGCAAAAATTCACTTTCATATCCCTCAAAGTCAGCTTGCTGTGGAATTAGTGAAGAAAGAGAATAAAGCAAGAAGATAATGCAGTGGGGGAGCATTTCTTTGCAACTTTCCTGACTAGAGGCATCGTCACCGTTCCCATCACTTGCAGGACCAGCTGTGATTTCTGGCAATGCCAGACGTAGCCATCACTCTCTGGGTTCCTTTCCCTTTCATTGTCCCTCTGGAGAACAGGACTCTTGTTAGAAACCCTGAAAGTATCATTGAGAGCCAGCTCTATTATTCCCTAGCCAGTGAAGCAAGACAGGCATACTCTCCCACAATCTAGGGATGCCCCTCTGATCTATTACCAATGGGGCTATCTTTAATGGGATCAGAGCCTGCCCTTTTTCACATCCCACAGGGACAACACCTGCCCACCAGAGAACAAAGAAGAAACCTGTTGTGATGGGAAAAAAAGACAGAGTTCTCTCCAGAGAGGCAGCAAATCTGTTTGATTAAGAGCATCTTTCTCCCAGCCAGCTGGTTTGCTAGCAAAACAACCAACTAGACTTCATCTTTATGCAAGAGAGAAAATCTCTGTGAAGCAAATGCCACGAGTTCCATTGTATTCACCTATATAAACCACAAGAAATCTGAGGAAATCTTTGCAGAAAAAGACTGTAGGAGCAAGAGGGAAAATATTTCTGCCTAAACCAAATGTTTAAAAAATATTTTTAAAGGGTCATTTCAGTGCAGTATTTGAAATTCTGCAGCAGAGAGATCTATCTAGAAGCTTCATCTCTAGCTTGTCTTCTTCAAAAACCACAACAGTTACCATTGCTGTACATTTCTCTGTCTTTGCAGAGGTGCAGCATCCCAGTCAGGGAGGTCCAATTCCAGCTGTGTTTTCTGCATGAATGTCCTCTACAGACTGTCCCATGTGTGCACATCTGCCCAGGAGTGCACTTGATCTGTAGCACTCCCAGTCCTGGGGCAAGAAACCAGGATGGGACCAAACAACTCCCATCTCCTTGACAGTGGTGCCAAACTCCAAACCAAACCGTGCCTGTTTATTTCTCTGCCTGTTTCTCGAATTGGAGACCAGACTTCATTGCTGTTGCTTATCCCATAAGCTGCCCAGAGGAAAATTGGCATATGAGCACAGGTGCAGGTTCCAAGGGGGTCAGAAGAAGGTTGCTTGTGACACAGGTGCCTTTGTGGTACATGGTTCGTTAGCCCAGTCCAGAGTTGGAGGGGAAGGATTCAGGCATGCTTGGGTGTGTTTGTCCATCCTAGTTTCTTTGGCAGTTTGGTTATTCTGTGAACAAAGTTTTATTCCAGTGGATGCAGCGCATAGCAAGAAGTGCACTTTCAGTCAGAGAGGATCTTAATATGACCTTCCATAAAAAAAGGAGCATTGTTTTGAGTTGTTAAACAGCTGCTGTGTTCCACCCCACTAATGGTTGTAATTCAGGAGCGAATAATATAAGCCTTAGATAAACAGCTGGTAAAATAATTGGGATCTTTCCTGGCAGGGGGAAGCAGGCAAGTTACTCAACAACAAGAAATTATTATTCTCACTGCCTAGGAAATGAAGTGCTCTCCTTTTCATGTAGTGGGCTGTCACACAAAATCTCTCCCCGCCCTTCTGGAAGCAGCCCAATATCATTTGCAATGCCCTCTTCACTGTCATAGGAAGCAAAAGGCCATTTTAGTTTGGATTCACGTATCTTTTCTGTTTTCCCTTCTGACTTTTGTCTCCTTCTCCATCCCATCCCTGGTCTTCCTAAAAATAACCCTTCCAACTGCCCTTCTACTGTTCTGTACAGGAACAAACACGATCTCCTCTCTTGAGGTAGCTGTGACATGACTGCAAGAGAAGCAGAAGCTTCCCACAGCCACTCCCTCCTGCCAAACTCCATGTGTCCACTCGGTACACGCTGTGTCCGCCAGGCTGGGGCAAGACTGCAAAGCACAGGGCCTTGGGTCTTGGCCTCCATCGGATGAACAATTTCCCGTTGAAGGTTACTCACTTCCTGTTTTCCGTATTTAGACAATCTGGGCCTATTGGGAGCTTTGATTTGTTGTAAACTTCAGCTGTTTTAAGCGTTAAGTCGCAGGAGACTGAGGTAAGGGGAAGGAGGGGGAAAGGCCTGGAGACAAATTAGGGTTATTTAATAGCAGGACAGTGTTCTCTCTGCAGTGTTCTAGTGACCATTAGAGCATGTGAAAGGAAGGTCAGGGGCTGACAGCATGGGAGATGGCGAAAGGTCTGCTTCACATTGGGCCAGGGCTGAGGGCGCTGCGTGCGGCTCTGTGTGTGCCTGGGGCTCTCCGTGAGCGTGTATGGTCAGCACTTGGAATCAGCCTGGGGATACACTTCAATGACGAATGTCTCCAATGTGTCATTTGTGCCACAAATAGCTGTATGGAGGTGGTGAGAGCAGTGCAGCAGCTCCACAGCAAAGGCAGGGAGGAGCTTCTAACCTGGAGAGTGCTGTGCCCTTTCCCTGTGCCTATCAGTACACACCACATGCTGACATTTGTTAGAACTTGCCCTGAAGTTTGCTAGGCTGGAGCAAGTTAACACTTGTATGTAGCTGATAGGGCAGGTCATGTCTTCTTTACGCCTGCTTTGCAAGGGTAAACTGAGGCACAGAGCACTGTAATTCTGCTTGTTATCAGAAAGTGTGTGTGTGAGGGAATGGGGTGAGTCCTGGCACCAGTCAGGCAGTGGTCTGCCTCTGGAGATGTGCTTTTTCATCTTTCCTGTGCTGCTGGGAATAATGCTTGGAAAGAAGAAAATAGTGTGCAGTCCAGAGGGGCTGTGGGCTCAAAGGTTATGTGAACAATTTTGATCTGTTCCTTTTTGTTCATCTGGTTATTTTCTATCTATGATGAATTCTCAACATGGGGTGGTTTTACTTCCAATTTTTTCAAGGATCCACAAAAAAGAAAAGAAAAATAAAATAAATCAATGGATCAGCCTAATTAAAGCAGGAGATGGTAAAATAATCTGTGTTTTACAAAATCCAGTAGGGATTGCCTTGAGATCACCCTAGCAGTATAACCTGCCACCAGAATGCCAATGTGGACAAGTGGGAGTGAACTAAAGAACCAGAGATGAAAAATCACAACCAAAGAGACAACAAAATATCCCAGGTAAAGAAATCTGCCATGTACTCTCTGCCTGACAGAGAGCAGGCAGGAGCTGAATCAAGAGCCAAAGGAAACTAAAAGCGTTGGGGAAGACTTTGGTGAAGCACGGAAGTGTGTAGAAGAAACAAGGGTCCATGTTCACACTCTGGCATTGACAGGCCCAAATCCAAATTATTTACATAGGCTCTTGACCCTCCTGAGCCAGAGTCAACTTTCCCCCAAATAACTCCCTGCAGCCCAGAGTGCAGAACCACATAGAGATGCATGCAGGATACAGGCAAGTGGCTGTTTTCTGCCTGGTGCTGTTGTATAGGCTGGGTTAACATACTTCTCTGATTCAGGTTTTTATAGACCAAACAGTAGCAGTGGTATGTTGAAGCCTTTCTCTGAATGAGGGGTTAGTTCGCTATTGTCTTTCTACCTGCTGGTTGTTTTCTCTGCTATATCTCTCACCCTGCAACCACATTTTGTTCAGATGCGCTTTTGGTGCTCAGAAATGCAACTTAATTCTTACTGCAAATGCAGGGCGCAGTTCTGCAGCGTCTCCCATAAGTTTCCTCTGACGGGTGTCCTAGACCTCCCAGCAGCACCTTGGTGCAATGTGAGCCCTGGATTTAGGACAGGCTCTGGATCTGACAGGAACACATCAGCCTGAACCACCAGGGTTGACTGCAAAGCTGGCACCACAGAGAATTGCACCCAAAGCTGTTCAAGCAAATGGTGTCTGTGAATTGGCACCAGCCAGCTGCCCTGATGCTGAGGTTTGATCTGTTAGACCCAGAGCAGCTTGGTTTGCACTTGTATCACCATGCTGTTCTTTAAGAACAGTCACTTAATCTCACTTAGAAATGTTTACTTGCAAGGACCAGATGGCCCAGGGAATTGGGCTAAACAAAACATTTTACTTCTAGGTCATGCATTCTAATCCAGTCCAGGTTGGTGATAAATGAACATACTCACCTGACAGCCACTCCTGGCTTTATTTTTTGTTGTTTTTCAGGCTAATTTCCAAGGGGAGATGCTTCACCACAGAATCGCCCTCTCTGCCCTTCCACAGCTGGTACTGACTTGACTGCCTCTGTGGAGAAGCCAAGGATCAAATGCTCCGTGGCGCCAGCCTGTTTTCTTTTGCAGCTTGCAGGTAAGAGGAAGTTGTCCTGTGTCTGGCTGTGTCACGCCTGCTTTGTGGTTGGGCAGGAGCTCAGTTTGTAAATCTGCCGCCCCAACCCCCTCCACCAACGTGAAATTAATTTTTTTAAAAATGGGAAAATGCTTAATTGCAGTTGACATATAGGCACTCTCTGCTATGAACTTTACATGCAATCACAGATAACAGCATCAAAATTAATGCCTGCTTCCCACTTCTCCTTCTACAAGCAATAAATGTTTGGCAAGTCAGTAAATAACAAAATTCTCATGTGGCCATCTACAGGTCACCAGGATACTTAAGAAGTTTGCATTAATTATACCATGTTTGCCATCAAAGTGGAGATATTAACCCTTTTGAGCTGTTGCAGGAAAGCAGTGGAGTAATTTGAAAGTAAATAAATAAAATCTTGTCACTAAAAGTGCAACCTTTGCAAAATAATAATTTAAAAAGGGATGTTTGAAGCAAAAACCTCAGTAGACATCACGGAAAATACAGTACCTTTTCAGCTTCCCTTTTATTTATTTTGTATTTTGACATCAAACACTCCCTGTAACCTAATCTTCTTGGCTTTTGATGTGGCCGTGGAGACATGACAATTAAGCACTGCTTAAAACAATAATCCCGACAACAGGAACCAAAGGCAAGTAATGTCAGGGTTCCCCTCTCACAAAAATCCTGTCCCCCAGTGTTTGGTGGTAGTGAAAGAAGTATAAATCCCAGTTTGTTGCCTTGATATCTGCTCTGTGCTTACACTTTACGTTGAACTTTACACACTTGCTCCCTTTCCATTCCCTGCTGTTTGTTTTTCTTCTGCTATGCGAAATGTCTGGAGACAAACACAATACACGCATTGCAGCGAGATGGTTTGATCTTTCACAGATTAGTGCCACCTGGCAAACATGGGATTATTTATTATCTGTGTTGCAGGAACTGCTGAAGCCCCCGCTCAGAGAAGCACTCTCCTCCGGGCACTGGGGGATGCACCACCCCTCCTTGCTGCCTGATGGATTATGGCCCCAGTTCTGTCAGCAGAGCCAACCAAACCAGCAAACTGACGGCAGAGAGGCAGCCCCCAGGTAAGCCACTATCACAACCTGAATGAGATGTGTACTGTGCAACCAGAGCAAACAGCTTGATCATTCCATATTTTAAAGAGATGTTGTTAGTTCTCCTTTCTCAGCTATTCAAAGATGGAGGAAGAGAGGCCAAGTTTAGTTACAATCCCATTTTAAACCTGTCTGAAAAAGAACATGTTTCTTTTTCAATGAGGCTTGCACAGTATGCTATAAACTGCCTTTTCTTTTTTTTTTTTTTAATAGTGTTTGCTCTAAGCCTTGCTGAACAAGTTAGAGAGATGATTAACTCGTCTGAAATGATGCAGGAAGGCCTTGTCCCAGTTGTGTGTTCTTCCTTCAGCTCATGGAGAGCTGCTGCAACTCTGTGGTATTCACAAGCAGGGCTTGCAACCAGGGCTGGGCAGGAGGCAGGAGGCTGCAGGGGGAAAGAGAAGCACTGCTAGAAAGGACTGGAATTTACACACACACACAGAGACACAGAGAGAGAGAGAAAAAAGGAACCCAGGTTATTTTTTTCCTTAATGCAAAGAGTTGTCCCCAAGATGATTTCCACACGGGGTCAAAGGAGGAAACCCAAAATTCATTAGCAGTTGTCTTCAAAATATTGCTGCTGCAGCAGCAGCAATGCCCACCCCTACGCATGGCAGGGTGACTTTGCAAGACTTTGCTTCACTTTGTAAGGCCCCAAGGGGTTCCTGGTGTGGGTCAAACTCGACTGAGTTTGAAACTCGACTGTGTGATGAAAGCAGCTGCGAAGTTTTGGTCATGGAAGATGTGTTTGGTAAGCACTTTTCTCCATCCTCGCGTGCCAGTCCATGTGCACACCTCCCTGCACCAAGGGCTGCAGCCCCCTTTCCCAGGGCAGCGCTGAGCAGCTCCAGGCTGACCATCCCCCTTGCTCCATTCACGCCGCTGACATTGACAAATGGCAAGGAACAGATTTCCAGGTGGAGAGTGTTCTTTTGGACAACTTTCCCTGGTCTAATACAGGTCCTGCCTTGAAATCCATTAAGCAGCTGGCCACTTTTCTACTTTTACAGTGCTTTAAAAACTTTTACTTTAATGTAAAAGTATTTCTCCAAACACTTTAATAAAAGAATCAACACAAAAAAAGTTCAAGAGAAACCACAGTTCATCATCTACGATGTAGCTACTGCCTCAAAATTTAAACTGTCTTAGAAACTTATGCACACTTAACTGCATGACTTCGTCACCCCAAAACACCAGAGAATGAGCTTTTGTACCTGTGCGTCTAATACTAAATCATTCTTTTTTGTCCCACCCTGTTAGGATTTTGAAATATCAATAGACTGCTCTGCATAAAGTATAAGCTAATAATTCTACTGACAACAATGACAATAATTTTTCCTGTCTCCCTACTACAAGCAGCTTTTATGACATGAAGCAGGGCACAGGTAGTTTCACAAAAAACGTATTTATTATTCTTAGCAATATTCACCTTGAAGGAATATGAGGAAAGCATACACTTTTTACAGACAATATATAAACATGTTGTACATAATTAACAATAATTTAGTTCACTAATCCAAAAATAAGCAAAATAAAAATTAAAATAAAAACAGAAAATACTGAAGAATTTTTTTATGCTGATACAAGTACAAAATAATTTAAATCTCAACTGCCATTGTCTATGCTGCAGTGACTGACAATATATTGCACTTTGTCAACTGTATCAGTAATCCCTGTCTTTCACCCACATCCCTTCCCCTCTGCCCAAATCCTACAGAAATTTGAGTTGAGTACAAATAATATACAACTGTACCATTGTAAGAGGTAAAAAGTAAAAAGGACCTAATTTTTTACCTCAGTAGATTAAAAATTCTTATGATTTCTCCCAACCAATTTAGTTTCCCATTTATTTCCACTTCTTTACAAAGTGCACCTATATGCCTATGCAGACCAAAAAAAATGAGGAAAGCAGGATTTTCATGGCTGCTTCATTCTTAATTATAAAATACTAGAATTACAGGTTTAAAAAAAATTTACATACATCCATTTTTTGTTTCATTCTGGTTTTTTTGTTTTTAAAGCAGGACTTCTGCAGTAAAAATACAATTTGGCTTGATCAAAAAAAAAAACAAAAACCCAACAAAATAGTTAAAATTTAAAAAAATAAAATAAAAAGCTTGTCACAGAGTTAAGCTTACGTGGTTTACTTTATCAAACCCCTCTGTTCATTGGGGTATTTTCATCAGAAGTATACCTAAATATGTACACTGTATGTTATACTGGAGCTTGTGTTTATGAGAGGCATCAGATCATAACAATCAATAGAATACACTTCACATTGGCAATAGCTTTGTTTTCGGTCATTTACGTACAATATGGTTTAATAATGGGAGATTTAAATTTTTTTTTCTGTTCTTATTTTTTTTTTTTCATATAAAATCCACTGCGGAAAACAGACGCTCCCCTTAGAACGATGCTTTCCCTCAGCTGTCTCTGTGTCTGGGTTTTGATGGATGTGTGAAGCTCAAACTGATTGTCTCTCTTTTTTCCCTCTGCAATGATCTCAGCCTCATTTCTGCCCTTCCTCCCTGTGAAGTCCACCAGGGCCTGGATGCCTGAGACAGCACACTCTGGCTGCATGTGGATGTGGTGGCCACACTGCCCAAAGTTTACCCAAGCAGCTAATCTGCATTTTTAAGCGACAGCTGCCAACACAACAGAACAAAATGCTTCAGCCTCTAAAGTCTGCAAGCAGGATGGTTTTTGTGCCCCATTACAGTTTTGGCTGTGCTAGAACTTATACAGGCATTTATCAAAATTGTGTTGCAGCTATCACCCCTTGCTAGTGCAGGATTGCCTTCCCTAGAGTTTTTTCCCAACAGTTTGTCTGACCTAGGTTGTCCGGTTTGAGGAACAATAGGGTAATTGGGAGAGGGGCTCTTTTTTTAAATAAATCTTTCATGTTAGGGAGAAGAATGAAGGTTGTGACAAAATAATCACCATTTTCGGCATATTAAAATCCCGTATTATGGCTACATTTTTGCTTTGTTCCTCGCCCTCTCAAATCTTTCCCCCCTTCTTAGTAACTTTGGTATGGTAGATGGAGCTAATCCAAGAGGGCTGTTGAGTACACTTCCCCTCTCCTTGTTTTGAAGGCAGCTTTTCTTACAGGGTAGCCATTGCAAATGACAGCACAAAAACATGCAATCAGAGGGGTTGAGGCTTCTCGTGGATAACAAAATAAATATGACTTTGTGTCTGATTTTAAAAATTACAATTTAATAAAGATGCCCTTTCTTTTTTTTCTTTTTTTTCTTTTTTTTTTTTTTTTTTTTTTTTTTTTTTTTTTTTTTTTTTTTTTTTCCCTCCNTTTTTGGCTTTTTTTCTTCTTATTTTTCCCTATCCCAAATAAAGTCTGCAATAGAAATCCAGCATGTCTGGCTTCCAGTGAGCCAATTCCATCCTGGGAGGCTGCTTATATCTCTTTACAATATTCACAGTAATAACAAAGAGAGAAAGGAAAGCCACTTCCAAGCCTCCTCCTTCAGCTTCTGCCATCTTTTGCTTCCTGCTGGACCATTAAGTATCGAACAGGTGAGTTATTTTTTCTTATACCTGAGGGGGCAAAGTGCATTACAGGCACCACTACACATTTCTGCAGAAGACCCATCATTCGCAAGGTTTGAGTCCAGCATTAAGAGATAAACCACATGGGAGCAGCAAAGGTCTCCTTTTGCCATCCCTACATTCTCCTCTTGGCAGAACATTGTCTTACTTGGTGTCACCTTAGGCAAAGTCCCATGTTCTCAATATCTGGATGGGTCTCTTGGACATCGGGTTTTATCCCATGGCTGTAACCATGCTGGATGGGTGTGGGTGTCCAAATGAGATGCTGGAAGATGGGTGGATGGGGGTAGGTGTTGGTAGGATGTGTCCAGAGTGGCTGAAAGGAGGCAAATGCCCCATGGGTGCCATGTGACTGGCAAGGGCAGCAGCACTGAAGGGAGACGACTTCTCCTGCATGCACTTGGACAGTTCCTCAAAACACTCAGAGCCTTTCTTGCTTTTCTTTGATTTGTTGGACATTTTTCTATTTCTGGTCTGAATTCCTTCCTTTTTCATGGTCAGAGGCCTGTTCACCTGCAAGAAATGAGAAAATCAGGCTCATGCAGACAAAATGACCTTACTGTGCAAAAATGAAAATATTTGGACAGCCCCCATGTGTTTTTCCTGGATGGAGACCTTTTTCTGGCCAAAAAAAATTGTGTTTCTCTCTGCAGAAGTTGTTTATATTGATATGTTTAATAAAACCACAGACACAAAAAACCCCTACACATGAAAAATAAATTGAACTGAATTTGGCAGTTGATGAGACTCTCCCATATGCTTACCCTCAGTCCTCATTAATTTCCTAATAGAAGATCAAACTAGGAGGCACATGCTGACCCAAATTCAGTCCTGAGACATGAGCAATCTTGTACCAATAACCTCTGTTACGTACAGTGTAAATAACATTCCAATGTATGAAGTGTTCCTGATTAGGATTAATTTATTTTAAAAAAATAAAATAATACAACAAAGCCTCAGCTACAAATATTTTTTTACAAGTCAAAATGAAGATAGCCCATCAGGATTAATTTTAGCACAGAGCCCATTCCAAATGGCCTCTGTTTCTGGAGGGAAACGGCACACAAAACGCACTTAGTTAAAACCAAGTGTGGCAGCTCTATTTTGCCCGGTTTGCACAAGCGTTAGAAGCCAAGCTAATACATTGTAATGTCACTGAACTTAGCATCACTATGCTGACAAAGAACGGCTGTCACTTCCCAGGGGAACCTTAGAGACGGGGAAGGAATAAAACAACCAAACCCCTGAAACCAATAAAAGCCTAGTGTACACCATGCAGTTAAGACATCAATCCACACTAAGCAAGCAGCAACACATGAGATGAGTAAATACTCACATTGTGCAATTTATAGTAGAGTCCGCAGGCATTACAAACCGGGTCCCCGTTTGCATTACGTCGCCATAAGGTCGTGGTGGTTGTCTGACAGTTGGCACAACAAGTCCCTGCTCTCCTGGCCGCTGACTAATCCAAAGAAAAAGAAAATTAAAATGTATCACCAGGTGGAGGGAGATCATGAGAAAGGTCAAATTGGACTCAATATTTAGTTTGGGGACAACTTGTTACTAAGATTTTGCAAAGCATCAGGGCTGGAGAAAAGTTGCTGTTGGTTTCAAGTTTTATGGACGGACGTTATCTTTTGGTTAAATTTAAATATTCTCCTATTTCAAGCCCCATAGCACTCTGTGTGCAAGGGAAGTAAGGACAGAAACAATTAATCTCAGATTCCACAAACAAAAATTTTAGAGGGGGGAAAAATAATCTTGACTTTTTCAAAATTTCTCTTTGCAGGATTCTAGAATGCATCATGGAAATGCATTAGCCTTTTTCCTTTTCTCTAATGACCGGTTTAGTCTGTGCCAGTACTGGGACTGGATTTGAAAACAGAGAATCTTTAAGAATGTGATTTTTACCCCTGCTCTGGCCCTTGAAAGGTGGACACAAAAGAAAATGAACCACATTACTTAGCTGGGTGCAGTATTTATCAGAGCCATCACTGAAAATTCGGTTTGCATTTACAAGTGAAAGGGAGAAAACAAAACCGGCTCCAACTTTCTTTACATATTTAGCAAACCAAATTTCATGCCTTGCAGCAATGATTCCGCTGACACCGCACCCCCCCTCCCCGCCCGCCCGCCCCGTTTGCCTTTGCCTCTGTCTGTCCCTACTTCGTTCCTTGGCTGATAAGCCCTCAAACAACTGTCTTAAAATTAAACAAAACCACCAAAAATCCACCACCCATTCCTAAAACTATTGTTCTGCTGAAACCAAGGTGAGGGGAATGTAAAATACTCAAACATTCACCCACTTTCCAAAACAAGAACAGGAAAAGCAGAACAGCAGGCGCCTGTGATTCCTGGATGGGCCCTTGTCTAGCAGACCCCGCGATAAAGCGTCCTTTGTGCATGGACAGTGCCGTATAAAGTGTTATGGACAGACTAACTGCACCCCATATTTTGGGAAATTATTTTGTATTAGAAACCTTCAGCCCTGCCTCTAGACGTGGTCAAAATGCCAAGTCCATTGCGTGCTACTGAATTAATGCTGAGGACTCAGTATTTTCTTAAATTGGAGTTTACTTCCTAAAGCGTATCAATCATGGTCATTCCCCGGGGGCCTTGCTCCCTAGATATTTCTGCAATTAGCCATGGAGAGCCATGGGGTGAAGCAGCAGCAAAGCTCACAGTAATGCACAGGGCATCTCCGCAAGCACAGAGCCAGTCCCAGGGCAGTGGGATTCCCAGAGAACTCCATGTGCTTCCCTGCCTGCCAGCCCCAGTGGGGAGCAGGCACCACTGGAAGCACAGCTTGGCCCCCTCACCAAAGAGGAGCACAGGGTTCTGTTCCCACTTGCTCCTGATTTATGCCGTGGCCCTCTGTAACTTTCCCAAAGCTGATGGACGGTTCAGCAGCTTTAGGCAAGAATCAGGCCCTCGGAGACTCATATATTTCAGTGCCTTACTCGCCTGTGAGAACAGGCCAAAGGCAGAAAAAGGGGGTACCCCCTACTGCAAATGCACTCATGCAGCCCAAACACAATTAATGCCAGACGTCCAAATGCTGACATTATTAAGATCGCTTTGCTATTGCATGGCAGATTAACAAATTTCCAAAGATGGCCACCTCCTTTCCCCCACTAACAAGCAAACTACAGTGGAAAAAGGGGCAATAAACAAAGCTGTAAATCAATTAAAACAAAACAAAACATTTTAACAGCTAAACACGAAAAGAAAACCTCTCTAGTGCCCCCCAAACCCTGCACAGTGAGCTAAGTATAACAGTCTGCCAACACACTGGAAGGTGGAGACCTATGTTTGCATATTTGAGATGGCTTACTGATATTCAACTATGTTAGTTAAGTCTATGGCCTGTCCCATTCAGTCTAGAAAGCCCTTCAGCTTGAGAGGCTGATAATGTTACACTGTTGTCTTAACATTTTTCTATATGTCAGTCTCTTTAGAAAGCAAGTCATTAAGAAGCTTGCATAGCTGAAATTCTGACTCAGGACAGAAATCTTCTATATCCCATCCCGCTGTTAGAACAGAAATGACAATTTTCTGCTTTCTAAACCTCATTGATATTTGCCCACGAAGAGCTAGGAGACTTAGGCACCATAAATCACAAAGCTCCAAAAAATATATTTATTATTCTTAGCATTTTACGCATTATTTGCAGAGTAGAGTGTATTAGAAATTTCAAAACAGCAAGCATGACTGGCAAGGCTTGCCTATAGAAACTCTCTAAAGCTTTTAGAGTCAGGAAACAGATACACAAAGTTTCATTATCTTTAACGTACAGATATCCGGATAGGAAACTACTACCAGGAGCTTAGAAAGGACTCTTTTTTTTTTTTCTTTTTTTTTNAAACCCAGGAGAAATAAAGACACCTACCAGCCTTCGCTTAGGTTTAATCAGAGG
Source organism: Oxylabes madagascariensis (assembly GCA_013400675.1). Taxonomy (NCBI): domain Eukaryota; kingdom Metazoa; phylum Chordata; class Aves; order Passeriformes; family Timaliidae; genus Oxylabes; species Oxylabes madagascariensis. The sequence goes on from VYZR01025304.1 coordinate 43,946, forward strand.
TCGGTTTTGACCGTTCATTTTGTGGTAGAGCCCGCAGGCGTTGCACAGGTAGTGCCCGGTGCCGTCTCTTCTCCAGAGAGGGGTGGCAGTGGCTCCGCAGTTCACACACTCTCTGCCTTCTAAATGGGAACACGAAGAAAACAGATTTCTTTCTTTAAAAACAATTTCACAAAATCTTTAAGCATTGTCCTTTAGGCATTTTTCAGAAGTCAAAACGGGGTGTTAATTCTGTTAATTAAGCGCAACCTGACAGCAGTGACATGTACAGTATAGGCAGCAAGGAGTGCAGTGTTTCAAGAGCTCCCAGGCTCCAGCGAGTATTTTATGTCATGATCAGGATTAGGCAGTGCTCTCTGCAAGGTGAGAAAGAGTGACACTCTTACTGTGTCAGATGGAAGTTATCGTTTCAGCAAGGAGAACTCCCTCAGTCTTCCCTGGGCACCACTCCCCTCGCGTATCTATTGCACTCTGATTTTGAAATCCTGTGTTTCCCTGCCACAAAAACACCCGTGCACGTGCACACAAACACACACACTTGCAAACACACAACACGTAAAAGAGAGAGTCAGAGAAAGGGGTTTTCTAGAAAGAAATCTGAGCAAAAAGACCTCCAATTCTGCACTTTCTTTTTCGTTGCAAATGCTACAAGATGAGAAAGTAGAGCTGAGCAGACTGGGAATGGATACAGAATACCAGAGTCTCAGTTTTGATTTTTATCCTAAAGGCATAAAAACGCTGTTAATGCTGTTCTTTGAGAAAGTTCCGTTTCACTGGACATTACTGTAAAAAACACGCTTGAGTGCTTTTCTGTTTCTGTGATTTTTCAACAATCCAGTGTGAATTTGGTAGGGAGCAGTTTACCTTCATTATTAGTTGTAGTACAATGTGGTAAACATGGAATTGTAGAATGGCTGCATTAAATAAAACACAATATTTAACTCCTAGATATCTGTTTCTGCATCAGAAAGCTTCCTGCTAAAAGTTCATTTGCCTTGGATGGTTTGAGGGCAGGTCTGCTTAATATAGAAATCTCTCTTAATACCGTTTATGCAAATCCTACAGTATTTAACTGGAAAGGAAATTCTTTTTGCTAATAACTGAAGCAGACCATGTTGAGTTCAGTGGGGCTTGTGTCTGCTTTCATCTAGGGAGTGGGTAGCTTTTAAACAACACAGTCCAGAGTGAGAAATAAGGGGAGATCTGTGGCACTGCGTTTGTAGCTTTTGTCCCTCCCAGGGCAGGAAGCTGCAGGAGTCGTCTTGCCGTGAGTCTTAGTTTTCCTACAAAAACACTGAGTGGTCACGAACTTTCCCAAGTTCCTTGCACTGGGAGCTCCCTTACAGAGGGGGGAGGGAGGGGGGGGAAGCAACTTCAAAAC
>VYZR01025312.1:17881-33395 GCA_013400675.1 Oxylabes madagascariensis
CAATCTTCGTACCCTTGAGCACATACTGTACTCTGAAGCTGGAATGTAATGACAAATTTTATTTTTATATGGGTATTTTTGAATGGGGTTTTACTGTTCAATATTATTGGAAAACTGAAAATGCATGGCAGTGTATCTGAACTGGATTTTTTTTCCTTCAAACCAAATAATAGCATGAAAATGTCCCCTATTCAACTACTTTCCTCTTGAAGCTTCACTTCCAACTGACCATGCATTTGCAAACTGTAAAGCCGTTGCGCCCCTGGAACCCAGTTATTTAGTTCCAGGTGTTTACAGTATGCCACCATAGAAATACGTTCTATTTACTAAATATGTACCTTCCCAGTAGCAAAGCTGTATCTGCAGCCTCACTCACCATTGCATTTGAGAGCACAGAGAAGCAGTCTGTCTGCTCTGGGAGAACCATGCTGATATCCTGGGATTCCCAACTAATGGCCTAAACAGACTTCTAGCTGAAGGAGTGATGATAGGCTGATGCTAACTGTTTCTAGGGAGAGTCTGCCAGACAGTGCATGATCTATATGCAAGATTCTATGATCTGCTACTGATCAGGGCAGCTGCAGACACAGCTACTGCAGTAATTAGTATTGGTTGTGGTTTAACCCCATCCAGCAATGAAGAACCCCATAGCTGGGGTGGGAAAGAGAATCAGAAGAGTAAAAGAGAGAAAACTCATGGGTTGGTATAAGGACAGTTTAAGAGGACAGAAAAGGAAAAAAAGGATGATGATGGTGATGATGATAATATCTAGAAGAGTTGTTGCAATTGCTCACCCCTCGCTGACCAATGCCCAGTCATTGAGCAGGGACCCTGAGCCAGCTCTTCCCAGCAGTTTATATGCTGAGCATGTTGCCCTATGGTATGGGATATCCCTTTGGGCAGTTCAGGGCAGCTGTACCAGACATATCCCCACACAACTTCCTGTGCCCCTCCAGCCTTCTTACTGTCAGTGCATGAGAAGCTGAAAATTCCTTGACTTAGTATCAACACTACTTAGCAAGACCTAAAGAACTTGTGTGTTATCAACATTATTCTCATTCTAAATTCAAAACACAACACTTTATCAGCTACTTGAAAGACAATTAATTCTATCCCAGCAGAAACCAGGACAGTATTTAATTTTTAAAATAGAGTTTAATATATAAAACATCTGGTTAAAGAGTTGTAATGAAAGCCAGCTGTTGTAGTTATTGACCTATGCTGGAAGGAAATCATTTGGCACGAGGTTAATCTCACTGTGTTCAGCAGATGTTCAGTGTTGTGCCACAATCATTGCACATGCTGATCTGCACCTTTTCATAAGACAAGGCTGTATTTATTTGTATTAAATGTGGCATCGAGATCTCAGGCAAGGTCAGAATGGTATTGTCACCTTCTAGGGAAATTTATTTTTCTTCTCTAAATCCTGTCAATGTCCATGCTGAAAAGTCATTTTTCATAGTAGTTAAAGGACCTGTTATGTGATAGGTCAATATTAATGCCTTGTTGTACATCATGGATCTTAACATAATTGGGGTTTTTATGATGACTAAAATGTTTGGGTTGAGTTTGGTCTGACTTCATGCAAAGCAGCTGACAGGAATGCTGACTACTTAGGTGAAACTGGAAGTCATGTTTCTTGTTCTTAGCAGATGAGGAACAGCGGATGTGGGACAACTGAATTACTGAGTTTCTTCTTATTTCAGCTATTCTACTTAGTATTTGAGGCTCTCTGGTATACATATGTCTTAAGGATTCATTTGATAATGTTTTTTCCTCAAATACTCCAACGGATTTGGCCCCTCTCACAGTTCTACTGATAGTTCTCACAGTGTTATATTTATCCAGGATATATGGAAATTGTGATTACTGGTACCCTGACAGCAACTGACTTTTGCACAAGAGGTATTAGGTGCTAAACTGTCAGAATGAGCTTGGAGAACAGGAATCCCCGTGCTTAGCTGTCACTAACTTTGAAGTGTCAAGAAATGTTTACTGACTATGTGAGATGTCCAGCAAATATTGCAGGAATCTTCGGGGCAAGTCTTCCTATGTATAGACTACAGAGAGATAAAGTGGTCTTTGATGTACATCATATTGTCTCTAGTTTTACTAATTGAGAGTATTTTAATTATGATTTTAATGCTATCCACTGCTGAAATGAGATCTTGTGGTAGAGAGTCATGGATGACCGTAACAAATAATAGTGCCTCAGGTTTAACGATCTAATCTTAAATTCAATGAAATTATGAGGTTCCTTTGTCAAATAAATATTACTTAGAAAAGGAAACAGAAAAAAACAACACTTTTTAAAAGGAACCTGTGAACAAAAGAGTATTTTTAAATCGTTTATTTCTGGACATTTTTCCTTCAAATGAGACTGCCTGCATAATAGCACTGTGAAAGGGAAATAATTGCTACTTCAGCAATAGAACAGCAGGAGTGCCTAAAGCTCCCTCCTGTCTGATATTTAGACAGTAGCTGGAACAGAATAGTTCTCTACCTTAATGTTTCTTTTGGACTCTGTTTGGCTGACTTCAGTTTTGCCAANGTAGCAAAGCTGTATCTGCAGCCTCACTCACCATTGCATTTGAGAGCACAGAGAAGCAGTCTGTCTGCTCTGGGAGAACCATGCTGATATCCTGGGATTCCCAACTAATGGCCTAAACAGACTTCTAGCTGAAGGAGTGATGATAGGCTGATGCTAACTGTTTCTAGGGAGAGTCTGCCAGACAGTGCATGATCTATATGCAAGATTCTATGATCTGCTACTGATCAGGGCAGCTGCAGACACAGCTACTGCAGTAATTAGTATTGGTTGTGGTTTAACCCCATCCAGCAATGAAGAACCCCATAGCTGGGGTGGGAAAGAGAATCAGAAGAGTAAAAGAGAGAAAACTCATGGGTTGGTATAAGGACAGTTTAAGAGGACAGAAAAGGAAAAAAAGGATGATGATGGTGATGATGATAATATCTAGAAGAGTTGTTGCAATTGCTCACCCCTCGCTGACCAATGCCCAGTCATTGAGCAGGGACCCTGAGCCAGCTCTTCCCAGCAGTTTATATGCTGAGCATGTTGCCCTATGGTATGGGATATCCCTTTGGGCAGTTCAGGGCAGCTGTACCAGACATATCCCCACACAACTTCCTGTGCCCCTCCAGCCTTCTTACTGTCAGTGCATGAGAAGCTGAAAATTCCTTGACTTAGTATCAACACTACTTAGCAAGACCTAAAGAACTTGTGTGTTATCAACATTATTCTCATTCTAAATTCAAAACACAACACTTTATCAGCTACTTGAAAGACAATTAATTCTATCCCAGCAGAAACCAGGACAGTATTTAATTTTTAAAATAGAGTTTAATATATAAAACATCTGGTTAAAGAGTTGTAATGAAAGCCAGCTGTTGTAGTTATTGACCTATGCTGGAAGGAAATCATTTGGCACGAGGTTAATCTCACTGTGTTCAGCAGATGTTCAGTGTTGTGCCACAATCATTGCACATGCTGATCTGCACCTTTTCATAAGACAAGGCTGTATTTATTTGTATTAAATGTGGCATCAAGATCTCAGGCAAGGTCAGAATGGTATTGTCACCTTCTAGGGAAATTTATTTTTCTTCTCTAAATCCTGTCAATGTCCATGCTGAAAAGTCATTTTTCATAGTAGTTAAAGGACCTGTTATGTGATAGGTCAATATTAATGCCTTGTTGTACATCATGGATCTTAACATAATTGGGGTTTTTATGATGACTAAAATGTTTGGGTTGAGTTTGGTCTGACTTCATGCAAAGCAGCTGACAGGAATGCTGACTACTTAGGTGAAACTGGAAGTCATGTTTCTTGTTCTTAGCAGATGAGGAACAGCGGATGTGGGACAACTGAATTACTGAGTTTCTTCTTATTTCAGCTATTCTACTTAGTATTTGAGGCTCTCTGGTATACATATGTCTTAAGGATTCATTTGATAATGTTTTTTCCTCAAATACTCCAACGGATTTGGCCCCTCTCACAGTTCTACTGATAGTTCTCACAGTGTTATATTTATCCAGGATATATGGAAATTGTGATTACTGGTACCCTGACAGCAACTGACTTTTGCACAAGAGGTATTAGGTGCTAAACTGTCAGAATGAGCTTGGAGAACAGGAATCCCTGTGCTTAGCTGTCACTAACTTTGAAGTGTCAAGAAATGTTTACTGACTATGTGAGATGTCCAGCAAATATTGCAGGAATCTTCGGGGCAAGTCTTCCTATGTATAGACTACAGAGAGATAAAGTGGTCTTTGATGTACATCATATTGTCTCTAGTTTTACTAATTGAGAGTATTTTAATTATGATTTTAATGCTATCCACTGCTGAAATGAGATCTTGTGGTAGAGAGTCATGGATGACCGTAACAAATAATAGTGCCTCAGGTTTAACGATCTAATCTTAAATTCAATGAAATTATGAGGTTCCTTTGTCAAATAAATATTACTTAGAAAAGGAAACAGAAAAAAACAACACTTTTTAAAAGGAACCTGTGAACAAAAGAGTATTTTTAAATCGTTTATTTCTGGACATTTTTCCTTCAAATGAGACTGCCTGCATAATAGCACTGTGAAAGGGAAATAATTGCTACTTCAGCAATAGAACAGCAGGAGTGCCTAAAGCTCCCTCCTGTCTGATATTTAGACAGTAGCTGGAACAGAATAGTTCTCTACCTTAATGTTTCTTTTGGACTCTGTTTGGCTGACTTCAGTTTTGCCAACCCCCAAAATTAATATTTGGGAAACTTCCCTCTTTGGGACCTTAAATAAATCATTGTTTTGTCTGTTTGTTTTGTTTGTTTTTCCCCCTCCCTCTCCTGCCATTCCTTTTAACATCTTCTGTTATACTGAGGGACAGCAACAGGTGTGGAAACATCTGCCATGTTAGAGCAGGGAAGGCTTTCAGCCATGACTGTTAAAATTTCCTCAAAAAGCAAAAAACTGTCAACTGATCTAAATGAGAAAAACAATAATAGCAGAATCAAAGCCATAGCTTGCCTTGCTGCTGGAAGGTGGGCTACCACCACATAGTGGCTCGAGGAAATGATCCCCATGTTGAGGTGCTGAGAAAAGGTGGATGGAAATTTTTTTTTCTAGCAAGAAAACAAACAGCCTGTTATTTGCTTAAAGCAAATACATGTGAACACTTGCTGATCTGAACTGTGAAATGAATGCATTACAGTTAGAATTTGAGATTCAGAGCTGAGTTCACAATATTTAAGTTTGGGCAAGTGGACCTACTAACAGCAGTGTGGTGAGAAGAAAGTGGTACATTTAAGTGCCACCTGAACATCTGGACTGTGAGCCTTCTTTTCCACTGGTTCACTACTGTTTGGGCATCTTTTTCCATGTACAGAGGATTGCAAGCAGGAACATAAAGGTTTTTGAGTACCCAACGATTATTCTTTGGTGAATGTGCACAGAAGGGAGCTAGGTCTAACCCATGGGGATAAATAGGCCTAACATGTCTGGCATGCAAGCCTCAGCACCCCAGGGCAACATGTTCTTCTTGGCCACACCATTGTCAGTCATGTGGGAAAGCATCAGTCTTTGTTGCTCCTTGGAGCAGGATAATCCTCTGTCTTGATGAGCTTTTGTCTTCTACTGGCCTTCTGAGGTTTTTCCCTTGGTTTTTCAACTTTCACATAAGCAATGTTCTCTTGAGGCCTTGAGTTAATAACAAATATGAGTCAACACTTTTTTTTTTCTGTGTGTGTGTGTTTTGTTTTGTTTTGTTTTGTTTTGTTTTATGTGTGCTTTTCTTATCATGCCTGTTTTTCTCACTGCCTGACAACAAATTTCTTCAGTAAGGTTGCACATCTTAATTAATTAATTGGATGCTGGGCTGTGGGCTACTGTTTATGATCTTTGGAGAGGACACGGCATTTTAGCACAGCTATTCTCAAACTGGTAATGGATGCATCATTAGGGATCTGGGGAATACATCTCTTGGTGAGGGAAGATGGTCTGTCCCTGGGGAGCTGCTGAAAGATGAGCAGGGGAGGTGGGAAAGCAAGAAAATTACCTGGGAGCAAAGTGCTTGAAAGGTTCCCTCTGGGTGAGAGACAGGCTTCACTAAAAAAGTGTGACTGAGGCAATCTGTTGATTTTGAGAGGTGCAGGGAAAAGCCTTCTTCTTCTACTGTCTCCTTGTCCTGCTCAGGGGTACTGGTTTGGCTCTGTGGCTCGCAGCAGTTACAGCTTTCTCCTGAGTCCTTTCTCAGCCTGGCTATCAGGGGCTACTTTGTCCCCTTCTCCCTCTGCCCTCTGCTTGCCATCTTCCTTGCTACACTTCAACCAGCACTCACCCTGCATCCATCCAAACCAAAAGCAACTCTTACGTGGGAGGAGCATCCAAAATCCAGAACACACTCACAGTGAGGGGGATGTAGAAAAGCAATCTGACGACTGCTGGATTGGTGTGTCTTCCACACTGCAGAGGAAAAAGTGGCACTTCTCTGCATTCCAAAATAGCATGATAACATTTGAATGCCCGAATGTCAGTGTGCATATGGGACAGGGGTTCTCCTTTGTCACAGGAAATACCTCTGTAGGGGCTAAGTTGTGCTAGTACCTGTCTGGCTCCCAGGGAAAAAGTTAGTGAACCTGGGAGAACAGATGTCCACTCTGACGAAATTACAGGTGTCATCTCCGCACTTTCTCTGTCCCCTCCTGGCAGTTGTCCAGCCTGTCAGCCTTGCCTAGCAGTAACTCGGGTGTAAACATTGCACAGCACTGCTGTTGTTAAGCTCCCAGTGTCCTTTGGGGTGATGCTCGATGACGCTCCTTCCAACAGAGGGAGCCTTAGGTCTATCTCCTGTCATCACATGACATAAACTACAATCTGCATCATTCATGCAAAACATAACAGCCAGGAAAACTGCAATTTTGGCTGCTGATCTTCGCTTGTTATTCAGATTTTGAAAGAGTTCCTCTCCTTGTCTGAGCTTTCAGAGCTCCTACTCTGCTGTTTTTTTAGTGGATTTTTGTTCAAGGATTTGTTTTCAAGCTTCAAACTCTTCTTCTATTCTACTCCTCTAAGTATTTTTGGTTGCTTACCTGTATTCCAATGACTAATGTTTTTGAAAGGGTGAAACTTTGTGTTTTCTATCTCCTTTCTAGTCAGACACTTAAATATTGCTGCAATAGGTTTCCTACAGTGAAATGTAGAGGAAATGGGAGATCAATATAGATTATTGAACTTTTATGCAACAGAAATCATTATCTTTGACCCCAGACCTATATGCTAGAATTAAATGAACGAAGTCCTTGCTGTGAAACTATTTTTCTTCAGTTTAAGAAATACTTGCGAAGTGAAAATGCAATGTAACAGTAGCATGTGTGTTTTTATAGTCTGTTTGAAAGTCTGGACACTTCAGATGGCCCATGTGGGTTAAATATAAATTATGTTTAAAATGGTGTTTCAGGCAAGAAATGCCCAAATTCAGCCCTTCCGTGCAATTTTAATTTGACCCTCTAATGAAAGTGTATGCTGATATAGCAATATTGCATCATAAACCTATGAACCACTGAACATGAAGGATAGGAGTCAGGAAAGAGACTATGAGGCAGAGATCTTCCCTTCTTGGAGAAGCTGAAAGATGTCAGATGGCTTAGGGGTCCAGATGGCCAGGACTGTCATTTTCTTCAACATCTCTGGGGTGGCTGGACTGTCCTGAACCGTTGTCAGGGCCACCAGGGCCCTGCAGGTACAGCTTGCCCTGACGGGGACCCCCCCACACTCTCTGCCCTTTGATGCAGGAGCTCCCGTGTGGCTTGGGCCTGTGTATGAGCTATTTCATAGCAGCGTGTGCTCCCAGCCAGCTCCCTGACATGCCTGAACTGTTTGTATTGATGCCTTAAACTTTAGCTTTCATATTTTTCAGATTCTGTGCTGCCTAGGCGTGTAGTTCTGAGCCTCACATTAAGTGTTAGTAAACTCTCTTCACAGAGTACGTAGACAAAACAAATCCTTTTCCAGATGGAGACCAAGGACAACCATTACAAGTTTTCAGGCCCAAAAGCATAAACAACAATGGACTGAGGAGAGAAAACAAGAAGGATGGGACTTCATAATCTGAAGCTGAAATCGGACAATTGAACCCCAACATGCAAATGGACCAAAACTTATAGAAGTGTGAGGCCTCGTGACCGGTTGTCCATTTTGTGACCATTTTGGGTCCATCTTGGGTGTAGCCCTGGCCAGGCTCTTGTACTGCCCGAGGTGTACCCTTAAAGGCCTTTTAATAAATACCCGCTTTATTCTCTTAGCTCTGTCCAGTCTCTCCAGGTCAGCCTTCCCAAGGCATCAGTATCTCCAAGACTGAGACCTGATTTGTCACCCTGCCTTTGCCAGTCACCACTGTGGCCTGCCTGCCCAGCTCAGGGGCTGTGCCCTGCTGGAGAAGGCACTGCCTGCACCGTGGTCGCCCTCGGCTCCTGGCTTGCCTTCCCTGACAGAGCAGCTCTGCTGCTGCTGCTGCTCCCTGGCAGTTAGTGCAGGTCTTCTAGAGCCTGGAGAGGAGTGCCATGGAGCCTGCTCCCCAGCAAGAAAATGTGTCAGCAATGATGGTGAAAGGGAGTAATTCTGACATTAAAAATTGCATACCACCCGGGGGGGGCGGGCGATGGGGTGAAGGGGGAAGAATTTGGCCTCATGAGAAAAAATTGTTACAGAGAACAGGCTGATCACTGTCACTAACAAGAATTATTTTTTTAATTGAAGTTTTTGCCAAGTGCAAAATTGGCACAACAAAATGTCACCCAATCATGGCATACAAAAAAAAAAATTATGGTGCTGAGCAACTTCATTTTTAAAGGTCATTGCATTCTGATTCTCATATCCTGCATTTTAGATAGCTAATAGGCAGTACCTCCTTTATTAACTTTTCTTAAAAATAATAGTGATAAACATGCAGTTTGCATTTTAAAGTCTAAAATTCATTGAGAAACTAAACAGGTATGAAATGACAGATTCTAATACATGCACTTTCTAAGTAAATCATTGCTTCAGCAAGATGAACACATTTGTTAGCTTAAGATTTAGCTGTTTCTGGATGCTGATCCATGCCTATGGTTCCAAGACGTCTAAACTTACCATCAGCTTATCTGAGTCTGTATTTAAATAGTTGATTGGACTTGCATGGCTCTCTGCTTCCCCATTTCTGTGCTGCATCTAACATGATTGGGAAGACATAAAACAATATTGTTATCATAAGTCTACTCTCTTTGAAAAAAGAAAGATTAGAGTTTTTGCCTGACATTATTATCGTGAAAAACTGATTAGTGAAACAGCAGAGTAAATTTTGGGTAATGCATTCTCTTCTCAGCATCCCTTGTTTTTGTTGCTCCAGTGCACGTTCCTCCCACAACGTGGAGCTCTCTCACAAGGGAAATAGGTGAATGGGTTGGTAAATCCTAAACTTGGACTGAAGAGCAGTCCTATGCTTAATTCTTGGACAGTAGGCCACCATTTCGGAGGGAAAGATGGTTCTTAAATAGGAAAGCATCAGTGCTATATTTAAAACCTTGTTGTAAGGCCTTAAATAATTTTCTATACACTTAGAGAAGGAAATGTAGTGTTTAAGGCAAGCCATCTGTTGCAGACCATAGCCAAATACTTTCAGCTCTCAGGGTTGCAGCCCTTGGTTCCCAGGGTCCTCTTCCCTTTCTTGCCCAGCATGAATCTGAATTTTTATAAGTTATGGCTCACTCAAGGGCAAGATACTGGAAAGCTCAAATACACAGGCAGCTCTTGTGAAATCGGCAAAATAGGTTCTTGAATGCATATATGAAAGGAATACTTTATGTTGCCTTCAGAGAGATAATTCTCTTAATCCTTCAGAACAAAGTCAAGAACTGGCCCCAAACCCTGACAAATCTCATTTTAAGCCACTTCAGAATAGCTTCCTTAGGCCAGCAGCTGTACCTGTACTACATGGTTTGCTGTACCTGTATAGACTGATGACACCAGCGTGTAGGTTTCCTCCCATCCTTTACGGCAAGGGAGAGCTAGGGTGTCTGAAACATTTTTGATCATTGTATCAGGTCTTGATATATTTTAATCTTGTGCTATGTGACTATGAAAATGGAGAACACTCCTATGACTATGAAGTAGTATCCCCATAATGGAATTATTTTTAAGTTGCCTGTGCTTCAACATGGGAATTCTGCATATTATATACCTATGAGAAAGTCATGTCTGTGGGCAGCAGGGAGAAAAGCTGCTTGCTTACCCCCACCCCAGCTGCTGAGTTTTATCATGCTGGTCCTTGTGGCAGCAAGGCAGAAGGGACTGGCTCCTGTTCTGTACCAGCAGCACGAACCGGGAGGCAAAGTGGGCAGAAAGTGAGTCAAGGCTGAAGGAAGTACGGAGAGGGGCAAGAAACTCTGGTCGAAATGAGGAGTCTGTCTCCACAGAAGAGAGTCCCATAACCATGCTTCAGAGGCCATGGAAGTGAGTTCCCATATACTCTTCTCTGGGTGCTCTTGCACTTCCATAGGAAAAATCCTGACTCAGCTCAAAGGACACATTTTCAAGTCTTTTTCATGTGGTTCACCTGGCAGATCTGAGGCTGGGTGATCACACAAGATTCACACAGAAGCCATTTGTCATGTTTACTCCAGGAATGCTCAGCCACTGGAATTATAACTGGTTAAATTAAAGTGTTGAAAACATCATTGATGTTCAGGTGGGATAAAGCCTTAGATGTACCTGTGAGAAGAGAAACATCTGGAGAAGAACAAAGGATTTACTTGTTGCTTTATTGAAAGAGCTTCAGGGCTTCACAGTGCTTGATGCCTCTGAGGCTTTTGCTCTGTTTCAAAGGATAGGCTGGGTAGGTTGTTGCTCTTAACTGGTAATTTTTGGTACTGTGTGTAAGTGCTCACTAATGTGCAAGATATTTATGGTCTAGTCTGTGCTGAAAAAATAATCAGCTATGCAATCTTTCATACAATTGTTTCATTTTCTTGTAACTTTGAATGATGCGCTTCAGCTCAAACTTCTCAGTCTCAGCCCACGGGAGACTGAGTTAAAATTAGAAGATCTTATTTTTTGATACAGTTTCCTGTACTGAGAATTTAACTGTATATGATATTGCTGTTATGCTATTTCTGCCTTAACAGAAATTTTACAGAAGACCTGTGTGGTTAACAAAGCTAGAAAAGTGATGCATCAAACACTGAGACAGAATCAAATATAGATGATTCCTTACAGTATTAACCTATGTGCAAATATATGTGTAGCCTGTTACTCCTAAAGCCTAAGGGGAAAAGATCTAAAGAAAGGAAGTGTCAACTGGGAATTTCCATTTGTCCAGATTTTCTTCAGGCCCTTCCCTGAAGCCCAAAGCACAGGTTAGCAGGAAGGAGATTGGAGGCTGAATACAGGCAGGATTAGATGACAGTTAATTATCCCCTTGCTGCTCAAGGACCCTTTGCTGCCCATAAATGTTGAAGCTGAATTCCCTTCTGGAGTACTTGTTTGCCTTTTGAGGAGCAGGATTTGCAAGAGGTTTGCTTTTAGTAAATGGGTGGATGGTGCTGAGGAGAATGGATGTGCCTTTGAGAGGCTGGGTCCATCTACAGCAGAAGCTAAAACCAGTACAGGCACGTGAGTCCCTGGTAGCACAATGGAGAACAAGGGTGTCTAGAAGGGCAGCCAGGTACAGCCCTTGCTGCTTCTTACTCATAGGTAAATACATGTCTCTAATAGCCTCTTCCTCCCTTGCAAAAATAAATCTTGAGGATAATTGCTATTAACACAGGCCAGCATCCTTTCCCTGTTCCTCACAAACAGTCTTTCCACCCCAAAATCCAGTTCCTGTAAAATTATTATCTGAGTAAATGACATGGAAATGAGACCTATTTGAAGGAAAAAATGCTTTTTCCTGTCGCATAATTCCTTTTTTTCAGTTTTTCTCCTCAAATTTCAAGTACAGACTAAAGTTGATTTTTTTCTGACTGGAATAATTATCTCCTTTTTTTGGACTAGAAAAGGACCTGATTATCTCTGAGAGGATGGATGTAAAAAATTAACTCATGCAACAATTTTATTAAGACTGATGCTGGCAGAGGCACTGAATCATTTGTTTTCCTGCTCGTAGTAGTATCTTACATATAAATCAATAATTACATTTCTTGGCTCAATCTTTACTGTGATGAAGCAGGAGCAATATCTGAGGCTGCTGAAAATGTGCTACAGTTGTTGAACTGTAGAGTGAAGGACCAAGAACTGTGCATGAGAGGTGCCCAGAACAGCAGCCGGGCTGGGACTAAGGCAGGCCACGTGCTGCTCTCTGCTCTGCGCGTTCAGGAAAGGTGAGGATAAAGCTTCCTCAAGTCAGAGAACAAGGTACCCTCCATCTGAGTCATCTTCTGGGAGAAAAGTTGGCCAGTCAGCTCCAGAGTGGTCTTGGGACAAATGTTTGCCGGTGTTAGAGCCATCTTACACAGCCAGCCAGAGCAACAGCTGACGATATCTTGATTTTCTTTGCCTTTCATGCCAGAAGTGGATCCAGCCATTTCCCAATTCAGGGACTCAAGACAATTTTGATAGTAATTAAGAATACTTCAATTACATAAAACATGATTTTAGGCTGAGTCTAGCCTAAAATTTTAGGTTGAGGCTACTAGGATAATGTTTAATGTGAATTTTGCAAATATAAATGGCTGTTCTTTTTCAATTAATTTTTAAAGTTTGTTGCAGGAACAGCTGCAGTTGCAAGAAAAGGGAAAGATGAACAATACCTAGATTTAAATTAAGAGAGCACTGAGCTCTCAAAACAGTCACAAACAAATATATATCTCTGAAAAGCAGGATAGAGAAATAAAAGCAGGATGACAAGATATGGTATGACTTAAATTCATTTCCTTAGAAAGACGACTAGTACTGGCATTGATTCAGAAATGTAGCTTAAAGAGGCTGAAAAAAATAATAAGAAATAAACCAGTCTGAAGCATAATTTTGTGGGAGTTTTGATAAAGTGGAAGGGACAGCAGAAAGATGATGTTTGAGGGAAATAGGCTGAGCTTCTTTATTTTAAAGAAAAATTTCAACCTATTTTTCATTATGACTGAGACCAAAAAATCTAAGTCATATTAGGCAATGGGTGTAGATAACTCTATCAGCCCTGTCTCTATCCAGCAGGGAAGGTACTTTCCTGCTATGCCATGGATGAGGGGCTAGTGCATCAGCACCATTTCTATCTTCTCTGGCACAACGAAGAAGAAACTCTTAAGAGCTGCCCCAATATCTCTTGTGTAACATACTACACAAGCCAGTTATCCTTGTGTAAAAAGGTCATAATGTTTGTAGGAAAGGGAGAACATGCTCTGAAAGTCTCTTGCCTATAACTTGTGAAGACTTTGTGCCCAAGCCTTGTAGTGTCGACCTGTTAGTGGTGGAGACCTAGGTGTATACTGGTTATCTGAATTGTCTTACAGGCTTCATAAGGTCAGCCCTCTGGGGCTGCAGACTTAAATTCCAGTCTGTCAACTCCACAGAGCCTATGTGAGCAGTTCTATCCAACAGCTGTGTGTGTCCCATTGTGCTGGTTGCCCTCTCCAGTGCTCCTCTGACCTCATGGTATCATTAAAATCCCCATTCTCTCTTCCAGGAGTCAAAAGATGTGGAATTAGGCTGTCTTCAGAATCACCTTTCCATGGATACTGGAATTAGCAGGTCTAAGTTAATTCTCACAAAGTTATTTCAGACAATCTCTGCATTGATTATACAAATACATCTGGAAACACTTTGGAAATTATAGAAAAAATGAGAAGTTAATGTTTGTCTGGTCTTAGGACGTCTCATCTACCCTTTTTGGATAATTGGTGTGTTGGATTTACATTGATGCTAGGCAAAATAACAGGAAAAAATTGCTATAGCATTACTGTAGGTCTGATTAATTCAGTAAGGTCTGGGAACATTCCACGTTAATGAATTTATTGAAGAACCAGGCGAGCAAATTCAGTATTGTGGGTGATAAATGCACCAACTACTGAGTGTTCATATGTGTTGCCATAGTAAGATTAGTAAGATCTAATCATGCTTTATATGTATAAATGAATATTTTCAGCTGTATTCCAATGCAGCTGGAGATGCAAAGCTCACATAAAGGCTTCCCTTTGGGAGAAGAGGAGAGACATGGTCTGTTGACTGACCTTGAGCAGGCAGTGATGTTTCTCCCCTTCAACACTTTCTGCCCTGAAGCCCCCCTTTTATACGATAACTTTTGGTCCATCCCAGTAGGATTGAACAATCACATGTTATTTGGTCATGTAGGCATTACACATCCCATGTTCTCCTTCATTTTCATCTCAAGGAGGGCCGTAAGTTAATATGTTAAAATGGAGCTTAATAAGGGTCTCAGTTACTTTTGGTCAAAATTTATAGTTGACAAAAGATGGAGAATAAACACTTTGATCCTCTTCTTCCATGTACTGGAGCAGCAGTAGGGCCCTCTGACCTTTATCAGAGTGTCTTTGTGTGCATCTTTATCTCTTCAACGAATCAGATTTATAACAAGTCTTGTTTTCCCAACCAGCCTCGTATATTCTTCACCAACTTAAAGCAACACTGCTGTTCTGACCATTTACCACACAGAAGGACAGCACAAGTGCCCTGCTCTCATTAGGCAGAGAAATCCGCACTGTTGCATAATTGGGGTTTCATCAAATTTGACCTGAGAACAAAAAAGGCATGGAAGGGGATGGGAGCTGAGAAAGAAGAGGAAGGTAAGTGTATTGTCAAAAGCAGTTTGGTGTGGGTAGGATGGGGCACCTCAGTGAACAAGTATCTGAATGTGCAATCTTGATATGGCAGAGCAAAGAGGACTTTTAGAAACAGGCAATGTGACACAGAACAGGATCTCTATATGATGTGCTGTATATAACATAAAGAAATAGGAGATGCTGCTCTGCTCATAATGTTTTATAAACATGTTGAAAATCTAATGATGTAGAAAAGGGCTTGTAAATTGTTTGAGAGATAAAAGGAAATGTCTGAGAGTGAACAACTTCAAGATCTTTCTTTACATCCCTACAGGAAATCAAACAGCGATTTGATCAAAACATGTAATCCCTTCCTCACGGTGAGGGGGCATTGATGTTTTTCAGTTCTGCAGGAAAACCAGAAGAGTAAGTAGTTACTAGTTAAAAAAGATGTATTTCTTTGGTTTTGTTTTGCAGAGGTGATGACCTGCTGGAGCAAACTCCCAAGGGAAGTAATGGAAGATCTGNCAGCTTTTTCTTGTTCACCTCTGCAAATGGGTAGTACAGTAATTACAGCCACAGTCTCCTTTTGATCTTTAGTTGCACTGAAGTATTTTATTAATGTCATTTTAGAATCTGCAACATTAGACTTTTCTGCTTAGAACCTTTCCGGTTCTATGGTCTGTAGTTCATTGCCATTTCTTGGTTCATGTTATTCCTTCCCACTCCCCTGTTTTCGGCAGCTTTGCTCTCATTAACTGAAGCACC
>VYZR01025320.1:6148-17070 GCA_013400675.1 Oxylabes madagascariensis
CTGCCCCCGCCACAGCCCGGCCGGGCGGGCCGGGACCTGCTCCGGGCACCGCCTCCCTCCCCGCCTCCCTCCCTCCCTGCCGGCGGCCGCCGCTCTCCCCGCCCCCGGCCGTGTGTGCGGAAGCTGCCGGCGCCCGGGATTGTGGGAGCGGGGGGGGCGCGGCGCGGGGAGGGGACGCGGCCGGGGCCGGAGGGTTCCGGTGCGGGGCGCGGACGTGTCGGCGGGGCCCGGAGCGACAGGCGCTGCCCCTGCCCGCTCGGAACAGCGCCCGGCCCGGGGCCGGCCCGGCGGCGCCATGGCCGGGACCAGCAGCCCCGAAGCCGTGAAGAAGCTGCTGGAAAACATGCAGGGGGACCTGCGGGGCCTGAGCCTGGAGTGCCGGAAAAAATTCCCCCCCGTGAAGGAGGTGAGTGGCGCTGAGCCGAGTCGAGCCGGGCCGTGCCGGGCTGAGCCGGGCGGCGGACGCCGTTCCGGAGGGGCCTCCCTGGCCCCGGGGCCCGGTGGGAGCGGAGCTGCCGGCGTGCCCGTGCTCCGGTACCCAGCACGGTGCCGTTCCCGGTGAGCTGCGACCTCCACGGCCGCGGGCTGTGCCCAGACGTGGCCGTGCCCAGACTGGCTGTGCCTGTCGCGCGTTCTGTGGCTGTCGCCTTCAGTGCGCTGCCGAGGCGGGGGCCGCGGGCCGGGCTGTGCCCCTCGGGAGCGGGGCCGGCGGACAGACCGTCTGCTGACGGGCGAAGCGGGGGCGGCCCCGCTGCGCCCTCGGCGCCCTCCGGGGAACACACGAAGTTCGGCTTGGCTGTCTCGGCACCACCGAGCGAGCGAAACTCGCCGGAGGCGAGTTGGGCGCTGGGGCTTGGCCGCCCCGGCGTGCGGGCGCCGAGCGAGCGGGGAGCCCGACGGGCCGGCTGAGGCCGAGGAGGGCCGTGCTCAGCCCCGGCCGGCCCTGCGGCTGCGGGGGGAGCCCGGGGCCCGCAGGTCTCCCCTCGGGTCTGTGCCTTGCCCCTTTCTCGGAGGGTGTGCTGCCCGGGCCGGCGTGCCTTGTTCCTCATCTCTGCACACCCGCGGCTGCCGGGGTGAGCTGTGCGGATCGCTCGTCGTCGCTACCGCGTCGTTTTGGGGTTGTGTGGCTTTCCAACGGTGTGGGCACAACCGAGGAAGCTTGGGAGACACAGCAGTTTGGGCTACTTTTTTTTTCTCCTTTCTTAAAAAACCCGTTAATAAACTCATTCCAGTAGGATTGTGTGTTTTGTTTTTGGAACCTGAGTTTATGCTGTGCAGCCTGAGACCTCAGTAATCTCGGTGAGCAGAATTACTTTAATTGAAGAACAATCGGAATTTTTTTTGCTAACTTAAAATATACTTTTTAACCATATGTTTTTCTGTTGCTTTTATATAGTCAGTTTAATTTTTGCCCTATCAGCAGTTTGCCACTTGCCATTTAAAAAGTTTTCTATGAAATAGTAGGAGGAAAAATACTAAAAGATTAAGTCAGATTAAGATGCAGACCCAGAAGCACATAAGAAAGGCATTGCCTGTGTTATGTGATTTAAGTTCCAATTAAGCGATAAGATATTTAATATTGTACGAAGTATTACACACTTTAACATCTGAATTGAAGCTAATGACTTGTTTTGAAAGACATGAAGTGACACACTGTAGCAGAGCACGTTATGTACTATTTTAGTTTGCAGAGGAATGCTGGTGTGTTTGAGAAATTTTGTGCGGTCGCAGAAAAACAAGAGAAAGTTGTGATCAGTCCTCAGGAATTGTGTGTGGTCAAATGTAAGTAAGAAAAAGCTGCGGTCAGTAAAACAGAAGTCCGTGTGTTTGGAGGGAAATGGGAGTGCTGCTTGCACTCCTTTCTGTGTATTACTGTGTGACTCTTGTTTAGTCTCTGAACAAGTTTCCCCACTGTGTTAATGTTTATTTTCTTTGAGACCTACAAAGGAGTTAGGCAGTGTTGTTCGTAAGCTAGTATTTTTAGTAATGCTTCATTACATTTGCCATGGCTGAGTGTTACAGTAACTACTGCATGTACTTCATACTTGTTCAGCACGTTTATCATATTCTTGTGTAAGTTCGACTTTTGTGTTCTTCACTTTACATTGACAGCAATTTGTATAGCTTTCTTCATTAAAAGCACTTAAGAAACTTTTTCACAATTGTGTGGGATTTGGATAGGTTTATTGGAATAGTACTGGAAGATGTTTTTAAAGAGGTGGGACTTTCTCCTGGGAGTTGTGCACTCTTACAAAGAGTCTGAGGTGAAAGCAGTCCTACTGTAGGATGTATCATACAGTTGCAGGAAACAATCTTACTTCCTCACTTCTGGAAGCCCTTTTTTCAGTTCTAGTTTTAAAGAAAATGGATGTCCTTTTTTTGTCAAATCTCAGCTGCTAAAGAGATATTTTAATTGCATGCTTTTGGTCTGATCGTGATTAGATTTGGCTAGAGTGATCAGAGGAATGGCATATTCTTCTTACTGACTTGAAACAGCACCATTTTTAAAATCGTGTTTAAATAGTGGCTTTTAAAAACAAATTCATACTATTTATAATCTCACTTTTTTACTTGCAGTGTAACTAAACTCTCCCACTTGCATTGTAATTTATAAGTTTATATTGCAGTTGATGCGTATGCTTTCTTTACTGTACTGGGATAAAACTATTGAAAAACTCCTAATCCCAAATTAATAGTTATGAGATGTTTGTTGTAGTTGTTAGATTTGATAGGTACTTTATAAAAGTAAACTGCTTCTCATAATCTGTCTAGTGTCTGGCATAGCCAAAGATTTTGCTTGCATTTATTGTCTTCAGCCCCTTGTAATATGAGTTGTCTGTTCTGGTTTTATTTTGTTTATTTTGGTTTTTTATATTAATAGTATAGAAATTCTACAAAGTGAATTTAGCTGATAAGTTTGCTGGGATAAAAGTTGTAGTGTACTTCTCAGTTCTGCTTGTTGCTCAGATGATTAACTTGACTAAATTCTTTAACCAATACTGTAAGGTTTTAGACCAGCTGTATGATCAGAAAAATAGAGCCTTTTTTATTAAAAGGGTTTTAGTTTTCACACTTTAAACACATTTCAGTATCTCTTAGGTTCAGAGGGACTAAAAGAATATTAAATGATTCTTTGAACGGGCATGTACCTGACAAAGCTGAAGAAGTTTACTGAAGTTCTTTTGAGGGAGGAGGGTGCGGGTGGGGTTTGGATGCAGAAGAGAGAGGGACAGCCAACCGTGGGATCTAGATCTTAACCCCAGCTAGGAAGCAGAAGTAAGTTCTTAATGAACCCTTACTGAAAATGGAACTTGAACTCTTCAATGTTTTGAGGACTTTCATTTCAATTTTTCTGTTACTCGGAGTCTGTAAAGTTTTCTTAGTAGGTCATGTTTATGTGAAAATTGTGTAGTTGTAAGTGCAGTAACTTAGAGCAGTTTTTTGGGAGGTTTTTGCTGACTTCAATAATCTGTTAAGAAACGTTGAAATTACTGAGTTACTCCCAGTGTTAAACTTGGGACACAAATGTGTGGCCAATTTCCTTCCCCTTTTTTAGAGCTTTTAACTGAGAAATAACAGGATGTTTGGTTGGCTCCAAAGTATCCATATGTTGTCTGTGCTTTGTGTTACAAATAATACCTGAGGAGGATTTCCCTAGGTTATGCCATTTAGGGGTTTAAAAATGGGAGCTGCAGAAAGAACATGTAGGTCTGAAATTATGTTGCTGACAATGTTTGGGGTTTAAATGACATAACAGACTTATTTTTGTTAAGGGCCTGGAGAATACCAGTTACTATTACACTTGAAACTCATTTCTTTGTTGCTAGCTGTTTTTTCTGTTTGATATTTCCTCAGATCAGCACCGACTACTGAAGTTTAGGCATGAGTGCTCTACACTATGACCAAGAAGTGATTTGGTGGTTATGTCTCTGATATGCCAAACCTGTTTATACTGGCAGACATACAAATAATGACATTGCTGAAAAATGTGTTTGTATCTTCATGATGTATTTCTGTTGCCTGATTAGAAGAGCAGATGCCAGCCATAGATGGGATAGAAGCTCACAGGGAAGTGTAAATAAAATGCTGTCTTTTGGAGCTTGAAATTACAGAGGATGAAACAGCCTTTGGTACAGGCATCAGTCCTGTTGATGTTATCTAAGGTAATCTGGTGTTTCTCCTAGAAAACAATACTACGTGGTCATTAATACATAATTTTTAGTACAGTGGACTCTGAGATTTGCTCTGTACTAGAGAGTATTGTAATGCTTCTAATGCTGCACTGAATTGCATGCTGCACACATAGAGCTTTACAAACTATTTTAACCTGCTAGTGGCTGGAGTTTTGGTATTGGGTGCTGCATTTGTGGAAGGTGGTGGTGCTCTCCTTAGTGAACTGGCATAAGAATTTTCTCTTATCACAGAATTGAAAATGGTTTGGTGTCCTAAATAGGTTTCTGGCTGTTTCTTATTACAGAATGAGAATACTGTTCAGTAAACTGCATCTGATTGGATTAGATAATTCCACTGCATTAAAAATCTTAGAAATACAAGGGGAAGATATTTGTAATTGGCAGAAATAATGGAGTTAAAATGAGAAGTAAGTATACCCCAAAGTTTCTCACAGCCTGAATTCCAGTTGTATGTAAATATTTGTTGTTTACACAGCTCCAATCAAGCAGTCGCAGCTTTCTAGTAGGCTTGTAGTCTCTGTGTTGTCTCAGTTTTTTTCTTGACTTTTAAATAGCAGTAAAAGGAAAGTGAGTTTAAAAAAATGCCACAAAAAATTAATTCTTATCCAGCCCCCTGCACCGTTTCAGGCACATCAATGCTAGTAGGAGAGGGGAAGGGAGGGGGCAGGCGGTGTTGGGGCAGACAGGGACTACTGCATCATCCTGTGGCAGGATCAGCTTGGCCTGGGCCAGGGCGTGCCCTTTTCTTGGCAGTTGTGTACTGGGCTGCAGGTGCCTGTTTTAGGATGTTTGTTGCTGTAAAAGGGATGGAAAAGAAGTGGTGTTCAACTTGCCTCCACTGGAAGAGCAGCACAGAATTAGCTTCTAATACTTTGGTCAGTAGAAATGCTCTCTTGAGTCTCTTGGAAGAAAGCTTTTGGTAGCCTCACTGTGCTGTTTCTTTACCAGGTCCTTGTTTGAAAGAGCAGCATTACTTTTACTTAGCTACTTATTGAGTTGTGTGCACCTTTGGCACATTGACATATTTTTGAAACTGTATTGTAATTTGCTGTATCTAGGAAAACAAATAGAATCCAATTTTGCAACCTTTTGTTAGCTGTTTTTTTCTGTAATGGTAATAATATTTAAGAAATTTTGTTGAACACAGTGCAGTACGCATATTGGAGAAGGCTAAAAAAGAAAATTACATGCTGAACTGTCTTGTGATTTGAGCATCTGAGTCACTTGATGTACTTTTAGCATTGAATAGTTTCTGAGTGCTCTGCATTCATGCTACTTTAGTGATAAAAGGATGAGCCAAATAAACCTAGTAAAGAAGAAACCTTTGTACATAGACTATTTTCTGTAGGAGTAACCAAGCTTTTGGGTTTCCTGCTTTATTTTTTGAATAAATGGTTTAAGTAATTCTGACACTGTAGCCCACAGGGAATTCAGCCTACACTGAACTTTCCAGGTTGGTTTATTTTCAGGTCTTCACAACATTAAAAGGATGAAAACTAGGGGTTTTTGTGGGTTTTTTTAATGGGTATTCACTTAACTAATATTTTAAAGGTTCTTTTGAAACAGAGAAACAATGCTCTGTAAAATGTATGTTGTCATACTTAGGCAGCTTGCACTAAAGCATGTGTTTTGTGCATGTGACTGGAGATTACTCTGTAGCATTCTTAAGTTTCCAGCCCATAGCTAAACTGGTAACTTGAAAACAGTAATCCCTAATATCTCTGTTAGTTTTTTTTATAATTTATGATCTTTACCGCTTGCTGTGTCTGCTAGCTTTATGTTTGGAGTCCATTAATTTTGCAGTGATTTTTATTCAATATTGACTTTTATACAGTAGTATTTTTTCAAAATTATGTTTTTAAAAGTGAATTCTAACATTTCTAGGGGAAAACATCTATTCAGATGTGTTCTAAGCTTTATGGTCCATTGTAAATCATAAGTTTCATGTGATCATTTTAGTCTTCGAGAAGAAATGTCACATGTTCTGAAGTGACTCACGTAAGGCATACACAGGTCAAATTTCTTCATCATATAATACCCTGCAATTTATTGAATGAAGAAAATTATTAAAAGTTTCAGTATGTCAGTCTGTCTTTATGCTTTCCAAGTTACACTTTTCAGTGCAGGTTTAAGGTGCCTAATATTAGGTGTCTAAGCTTCACTGATTGTGCAGGCTTGGCTTGTTATGGAAATAGAGTCCATAGAGCCAAAGAACTCTTCAGAGTGTCTCATAGTTCAGGGGATTGAGTCCCTCTATCACCTACACACTAGGTGTTCTACATTGTTGCTTGAGATACAGTAAAATGTTTCTTCCTTGGCTTCCAGCCTCTGATCCAGAAGAGCATGGGTCTTCTGGTGTCTGCGTGTAGTTGTCTTGGATACAGAGACCTAAGCTTAGACCTCTGCATTGAGCCCCTGCTAGTGGGTCAGCTGAATTAGCTTAAGGAGAGGCTTTAAGAATTAAGGAGCATTCAGGAGAGACAATCTTCATTGTAATGGGAGTCTAAATATTTAAATTTGTGCATCCTAATCTCTGATTTAAGTCCCATCTGCCTCCCATGGCTTCTTGAAGATTATCCAGGAAACTTGTACAAGAAGTTGGAAATCCTTGGTGACTTCAGTTCGCAAGTAGTGCCTGAACTGTCAACTGTTGTTTCTCTTTACCAGGTGTCTGGCAAATGGACATTTGCTAGCTGAACATAGTACTTGTGGCAAGTCCTTAAAAGTTGCCTAGTCCCATCTGTTGTAATCGACAAGCTGAAGGCAACATTAGTTTGAACTTCAAGTGTATGTCTCCTAAAGCTCTGGAACAGGGTGTTGTTTTTTTTGTAACATGGAATGAAAATTGTTGTGTCAAAAGTATGTAACTAAAATTCAAGTGCAAGTGCTCTGTTTCAGTGGTTTAAAATCAGTTGTGTGGTACTTGAACGGATCACTCAGAAATCTCTTAATGATAGACATGGGCTCTCTCAAGATATTGTTACACTACATAAGTATCTAATGTATTACATGTCATATATTGAATGTAGGTATCCATATAATTTATATAATTTATATAGAACACAATGTAGAATATGAGCTACATCCTTTTTCTGTCTGTTGAAGAGAGAAGAAGAACTTAAAAATTTGTTGCTAAGTGGCTTGTGTTTCTTTCAGGTGTTAGCCTTTTTGCCTTTCTGTCTACATTAGTGCTGTTTGGTAATGAGTTGTTTTTTGTTACGCATTGTGATTTGATCTGTTAATTTATATGTGATTTTTTTTCAGCTGTGGTGTAGTATTTTGGCTGTCAAATGAAATATTGTGATATTAAGTATTGGTATTTGAATATCTTTATGTTCATGTCAAGTGAGGCAGCTCTAGAAGCCGCAGCTCTGAAATGCTTCAGATAACTCTGGCAATTCTCCTGGTTTAACCTTCAGGATTCTGAATTGGCTACTGGTACTGCAAACTGACAATTTCAGAAGATTAATGTACCAGAGGAGTAGTCATTCCTGTCAAAGTGTGAAAGTGCACTCTGAATATGAGAGCAACTAATATAGTTGCACTGGAAATGAACAAGGTTGTGTGTTTTTAAAAAACAAAAAACTTAAACGGCCATATCTTAAATCTTCAGCTGGAGAAGAAAGTGTATGATAGAATCTGTTAATGTTTTTTTTTTTCCCTAACTTATGATAATTTTGTTACAAAATGAAAAATTGTTTGGTGTAATAAACCTCTGTGAGTGCACAGCAATGTCAGATCAAAACTGGCAGTTTGCTGGTTTAAATTGCATGTAAAATGAGTATATATAAAAGAGAAGGGTCAGAGTAAGGATTGTACTCAGGGGGAGGAAGATAAAAATACAAAAGACAAGTACAATGCTTTTTCACACAAGTGTGGTACACTTGAGTGCTTTCATGAGACTGATTTAGTGAGGAGTTTTTTGTGTGTTCTTTTCCAAATAATAGTTTAGCAGTACGGTAATGGTCCAGAATGTGCTTTTGTACTGCAAGCCAGAATAACAATGAAGTGAAACTGTACTTTAGACAGGAGGACCTCTTATCTAAACTGGTGGATATAGGGTTAGTGTTCCAGTTGGAAAGGCAGACAATTGTGGATAGAAAAAAATTGCTCTTTTTATTTCATGTAATAGATATGGAAGTGACTATAGAGAACATGCTACTCTCATCCAGTCTTTATAAAAGGTTGGCAAACGATGTAATGTAAATACCAATAGAAACCATCATTCCTGAATGCTTTTCTTTTTAGAATAGAGAAATCAAAAACTTGTGTGGTAAGGACTGCAAGTGTTACAACAATTTTAGTGTCTCTGGAGATAGCAATTTGCTCTAATGTACAATGAAAACACAAATGGTCATTCAAAAGCACTGGCAGTGAATATTCTCGGTTTTATTAACTTTTGGTAACAATGCTATCACATTTAGAAATTCATACAAAAATATCCTTAATGTTAGATCAACCCTTAGTAGAAATTAACCATGCTTGGTTGTTGTATTAAATATCCTTATGGGAATATGTGTTTTTTTGGTTAATAAAGTCAAAAAGGTGCTGACTTCTGTTCCTGATTTTTAGATACAAGTTCCTTTGAAGATCAGCATGTTTATCCTTTTTAAAGCTTTTTTTAAAAATCCAGGTTTGAAACTTTTAAAAGAATGATTGCTGTGGCAGAGACAACAATTGCTTTTTCTCCCTTTAGATTTGAATTTTGTGTCATCTTTCCCTTAGGAAAAGTTGTTAACTATGTTATTATTTTTCCGTAACTCTTTCATGTTTACCAGAGTAAAGACAAATCCATAGAGATTACTGCAGAGCACCTGATGTACTGTCGGATCACTTCCCAGCTGGTCCCTTACTTGCCTGTCTGTCTGCATTGCAATAGAGAGGTCCAAGAGGTCTTGGCCTCTGAGAGTTAAATGTTCAAGCATATGCCATGCCATTCTTTGTACTGCCGAAACAAGTCCCATTCTTGGGCTGCGGGGTGACATTATGATCATCATGGAGTTAGCTCTAGTGGTATCTTTAGGTAATGAAGATTGCCTGCTGCAGCTGGGTTTAAGAGCTTCCACGATGTTCCAGAAGACAGATTTGAAGAACTGGTGCTTTCTAGATGCACTTACCACTCATGGTGTGGATGGCTTGCCTTTATGTCATGCTGAATTCGTGTAGAATTGAACATCCCAGTTATCCAAATACCTTCATACCTATATATGAGTTATAGATCTTTAAATATATGTACACAGACTACAATGTGGAGAAATTTAGCTTGTGAACGTTACCTGGATGTTGGTAAATGTTGGTTCTGCTTGAGGATACATTAAATCTTTCCTTCGTGATTGCCTGCGCAGATATTACCTGCCTCTGTTACCTGATAAATGCTTTAGATCCTACACAAAGTGAAAATTTTCAAAAATCGGAAAGATGCTCACAGCGCATCTAATGACAGGAAGGCTGAAAAATTTGTTAGAAGGGGAAGAGTTTTGGATCTGAGAAACGCCTGAAGCTGGGTTTAGAAGTCTCTATGCATTTCCACATCATAGTCTCTCATGCAGAGAACCTCTGTCTGTAAGGCAGCTGTGAATATTGTTGTTAGATTGTACATTCAGAGTGGAACTTTGAGGCCAGGAGATAGATATTATGCACAGACTTCTTTTCAGTCTACTTGAAACCACACTGTTCTGACTTTTTCTTTTTTTTTTTTTTTGGTACATGAATTCTCTATTTGCCTTACTTTGATTTCTGTGAAGGGTGATTTCCAAGGAAGCAGAAAGATGATGGGGCAAGTGTTTGAGCCCAGAGGGTCCTGTTGAATTTTGCTGTGGGTCTGTTTGTTTAAAACCAGATCAAAGTACTGGAAGAGATTGACTTGAATATGTGCTATCACTGACAGTCAATTTCTCTTCTTTGTCAATATTTCACCTTCCCAGACTGGATACTGCAGTTGCTTCAGGAGAAACATGTACCAAAACTCAATAATGGCAGGTGTGTGTTTGAGACGTTTTGTATCAATTCATTTCACAATTATTAAAGCAGTAGAATTGGAAATGTAATTGGCTGAAGGTTTTAAGTACATTTAAGCTTTGTTATGTTTCAGGAATTACATGTATTTGCTTCTTTTCTTTTTGCTCGTTAGACTGCTATGGGTTGCATTGCTAAAGAGAGCTGGTGATGTTACATCTAAAATTGGTGATTGCTTTAAAAACATGGTGCCTTATATTTGTGTAAAAGTAAATAATCAGATTTGTGTCCATAAA
Source organism: Oxylabes madagascariensis (assembly GCA_013400675.1). NCBI lineage: Eukaryota > Metazoa > Chordata > Aves > Passeriformes > Timaliidae > Oxylabes > Oxylabes madagascariensis. The sequence goes on from VYZR01025320.1 coordinate 16,593, forward strand.
TACACACAATATAATGCTGTCTCTCTCCTTGATTAGTGTTTTATAAAAGATCCCTTTCTCATGTTGCAGTGTCCTGCAAACTGCTATAGTAATTGATGTAAATTTGTAAAGTTAAAAGCTATGAATATCTTCTAATTTGCCACTTAAAGTGATGCAATTCAAGCACACTTTTACATTCATGTATACAGATTAGAACTGTTTATGGTTATCATGTTTTCTGTTGGCTATTTGTGATCAACAGAGGTATTTTTTTATAATGTTAATGCATTGTTGCTTTTACATATACAATAGAGTACTTTATTTTTCTTTTGTAGGATGTGTGCGGTGTAATTAGCTCCTAACTGTAAACATTTTTAACTGGGATTCTGAGTAGAAACCATAGCATAATGCAGATGATCATACAAATTTCTGTATCTCATGGAGAAGAATGCTTATTTGTTTTGTTGTTGTTGTTTTGTTTTACCTTTTTTTTTTTTAA
>VYZR01025337.1:2830-16082 GCA_013400675.1 Oxylabes madagascariensis
AAAGTTCAACAAAGTAAAAAACTAAATTAATACTAGGTATGCAATTCCTAAAAAACTTACATTAAGAAAGGTATCACTACATAACATATAGCTTAAAGGAATGGTATATTTCCACAATTTGTCTAGTTCTAATGCAGCACTGAAACATTAGTACTTAATTATTTGGCAAGCTTGAAGAAAAAAGAAGGGCAAAAGCTACATTTTAACAGATTTTCTTTGTTAACTTCTTTCGTCCACAAGAAAGTATTTGTTTTACAGCTACTCTAAACTTTCTCAAAAATGCGTTTTGAAGAACACAGTGTCAGAGTTTGAGAACTCTCCTGAGAAGTGAGCTTGGTACAAGGGACATGCTCCTGACTCTCCAAGAGTCTATTAAATTATGTGAATTTCATTTAAGTCAAATTAGGGAATTAAATCAAAAAAGAAACTGATGAGGATACACTCTTTGATACAATACAACAATACTTTTCTAAAAATAAAATTAAATCCGCAGGAGTGAGGCAAGATTTTGAAGTTTGTACATACCTTGTACAATCCAATGCCAGGATCAATGAGAAATGAGCGAGATGATGTAGATGGCTGACTGAGTGATCCACTGTTTGTCTTTTTGACTTTGTTCTTGCAGTTGGAAACAGCAGAGGGATTGACTTCTCCATCCTGATCTTTCACAGATGCAGTGGTAGGAGCTTCAGAATCAGAACGTATCAAAAGCTGAACTATGTCATTTAGTCCAACATTGTAGTCAAATAAAGTGTGTCCATCTTCTAGCTGTCAAAAAGAAATGTGTACTTGTAAAACTTTACCTTAAGGTAGCTGAGTAGTTTTTAAATCTTTTTGTAGACAATAATTGCACTGACCAAAAGAGGCAAGCCATATCTCACTGACCAATAAAAACCCATGTCTTGAGTATATGAAAAAAAAAACTCTTCAAGCTAACTGCAGCCATAATTTCATTCAATGAAAATCAGTGGAAGGCTTAAAACTAGAAACAGACATCTCTCTACAGACTGATGTCAGCTACCTAAAATTAAGTCAAGAAATACCAAAAAATGACAAGTTGTGCACTATGAAAGTCAAGAAGCAGTACTGCTGCTTTGCTGAGTTAAACAACCTTAATGACCTAGAGCATCTTTGAAGCAGAGATCTGATTCACCTGAAAGCATAATGAACTGCTTTGAAATAGCAAAATTAGTATTAGTTACATTTTAATTCACACTGTAGTGGGAGAATGCATGACTAAAAAACTCAAGTCTTTCGAAACTATTATAGCAACGAAAAAGTTATCTACACTTTTTTTCAAGAAAAGGTGTTATTTTCCACACCAGTTGATGTTTCATAAATATTTTCAAATGGAATGGCTTTCATGAGCTTATGGGCAGTATCCGTACAAGAAGAAAAAGGAGGCAAGAAGGAACAGAAAAGAAAAAAAAAGAAGCACCTCTCCAGTTTCTCACTAATAGTTTTCTTTAACATTCAAACGATCTCAGGACAGACAAACTGGAATCCAAATTTCTTTCTCCATCCCCTCTGTTTTTTCAAAACAACTCTAAAGGGCATGGGGCAGNGATTTGGGACTTTTCACACCACAAGCATTTTCACTGTTAATAAGCTTAAAGCATTATTATTATATTCAAAGTACAAATAAACCCAAAACAAAGACAAGTAATACTGCAAAAACACACTGGAGGGGATATCCACGTTGCTACTGCTTCGGATCACTATTCCAGATCACATTTAAGATTAAACCCCTTCCAAGTGATTTTTCTTGGTTGCAAAATCATTAAAAAGTTCAGCAGTACATCTGCAAAACAGACCAATTCTGAAATAATGAATAAATTGGATGTTATTGGAGACACATAACTTCTCCATTTTTCTGTTCCAACTGGACTGTACAGGCTGTGGCAGAGATTATAGCGTAGTTCCTAGAATCCTGTGGTGTGAGGACAACTTCTGAAAGCTAATGTGCTGGAGAAAAAAAATTATAACTTTGTTCCTCGTAGATCAAAGGTATCTAAGCAACATGCAGATGAGAGCTTTGCTCTCCTACCATTGCTCCTGCTCTCTCAGGACAGGTGCTGTACAGGCTGCCAGAAAAATATTTTGAGGTAATTCAGTTTAAAATTTAAAGTTAATTCAGTAAAGATGTAAATCTGAAAGCCCTGAATTATCTACAATAGCTAGGTGAATGTCCTGTGTCTAGTCTTCACACCTATTCTTCAGTTATGACTGCAGATTAAGTTACATTATTGATCCACAAGTAAGTCCTCCCTATAGCCTGAAAGGTAAAAAAACCTTCAACTTTAGAAAAAAAGAGGGGAAAAAAAGAAATCTGTCCAGGAATGGTTATATTTAACATATACAGAAACAAACACATAACAGGGCTAGGCCTTGAGTAAGAAGCTGTCTTCCCTAAAAACACATGTGCACACACACACACCACCATGGCCAGACTACCTATTCCTGCACAACAGTAAGAGAAGTGTCCTCTCTGTAGGCATTCAAAACCCACCTGGACACGTTCCTACTAACCTATTCAAAGTTGCCCTGCCTAGGTGGGTGTGGGTTGGACTAGATCTCCAGAGGTCCCTTCCAACCCTAAATACTCTGTCATTTGGTGAAGTCAGCTTAGATGAACATGAACTAAATAGTCAGCCAAATAAACTGATGACTGCAAAGTTGTCTAATTTACAGAATAAATTTATAAAAAACCAGACTATTAAATGGTTGAGAAAATGGTTGCATGGTAGCATCCAGAGGGTACTAGTCAATGGCTCAAAATCCAAATGTTATTTAATTAATCTTCATTAATGATGCCAACAATGGGATTGAGTGCACCCTCCGCAAGTTTGCAGATGACACCAAGCTGAGTGGTGCAGATAACATACCTGAAGGATGGGATGTCCAGAGGGACCTGGACAGGCTGGAGAAGTGGATCCATGGGAATCTCATGAGGTTTAATAAAATCAAGTGCAAGGTGCTGCACCTAAGTCAGGGCAATCCCACAGTATCAGCACAGGCTGGGGATGAACAGATCAAAGCAGCCCTGCGGAGAAAGACTTGGGGTGCTGGTGGAGGAGAGGCTGGACATGACCCAGCCATGAGCACTCACAGCCCAGAAAGCCAAACGTGTCCTGGGCTGCATCCAGAGCAGCATGGGCAGCAGGGCCAGGGAGGGGATTCTGCCCCTCTGCTCTGCTCTGGTGAGACCCCACCTGCAGCGCTGCATCCAGCTCTGGGGTCCAGAGCACAGGAAGGACATGGAACTGTTGGAACAAGTCCAGAGGAGGCCAAAAACATAAGTGGAGGGCTGGAGATGGATATGAGGAAACAAATTTCTCAGCCTGGAGAAGAGAAGGTTTAAGGGTCACCTAATTGCAACCTTCCAGTTCCAAAGGGAGCCTACAAGAAAGATGGAGAGGAATTTTTTACAAGGGCATGTAGCAACAGAACAAGAGGCAATGGCTTCAAACCTGAAAGAGAACAGGTTCAGATTAGATATTAGGAAGAAATTCTTTTCAGTTAAAGTGGTGAGACACTGGAACAGGTTGCCCAGAGAAGATGTGGATGCCCTATTCCTGGAAGTGTTCAGGGAGAGGCTGGGTGCGGCTTTAAGCAATCTGGTCTGTGAAAGGGGTCCCTGCCCATGGCAGGGCATTTGGAACAAGATGGTCTTTACAGTGCATTCAAATCCAAACTATTCTATGTTCTGCCAAAGTGATTGTGGTTTGTTTTTTCCCGGTCTTTTTTATCATTTACACTCTTTGCAGGAATATTTTATGACACCAGATTATTTTGTGACTAGTGAGGTCACACTTAAGTCTCAAAGCACAGCAACAGACAGAAGATTACTAAAAGCACACTTCACATGAGGCAGGTTGTAATGTCTGGCAACCTGAAAGGAAAAGAGCTCCAGTACGAGCAAGTATGTACCTGAGTATGAGCAACTGTTTACATTTAAACCAAGTCGATAAACTGTAACAGTATCTGCTTCTAGAAACAAAGTAGAGTATCACAGAAGCTCAACCAGTAGAGTCAATCACATGCTTTTTAACTTGCAAGAACTGACATGTGAATCTGCAAGTACACCTATGCCTAGCATTACTTCATGACTGATAACTGAAATCTTGGAGTAAAAAAGTTGAAAAACAGTGTTTAAAGAAATCCATTTCACACAGGAGAGTGGACTATATGATGGTTTTTCTTGAATTACGATAGACAATTTTATGCCGCTCTGCTGCATAAAGTCACTAAGATTCCCAAAAAATATGTTTGCCTGCACAGCACACTAGAAGAAAAGAAAGAAACATTGCATGTTTAATAAACATTTAAGGTCACTTCTCATTCACAAGTTTATATATGCAAATGAGAAACAAAAGTAATCACTCAAGTATCAGATGATTAATCTCCTTCAACTCAGCTACGATTTCTTAATGGGTGATTAGAACATGTACTAGAGCAAAAATAACTGAACAGGCAATTTCATTTATGAAATGTTACTAGCTCTTCTGATCCTACTGTTGTAAGAAAAAGATGCATTTGTTTCCTTAGCAGTAGATTTCACTTTCAGTTTCAATTCCTCTTAAAGACTGGCATGCTTCATTAACATATTCTGAATAAAATGACATGAAAGAGCAACTAGCTTCACTGTATATTACTATTCTAAAGACATGTAAGTTGATAAACAGATTACATCTTTCAAATGTATTTTCATCATGTGTTACAGACACTAATTTCAAAACAGTCCTAGAGAAGGTTTTTATAAATACTTAAAGGTAACACAGCACTGCGCTTACACTACTACACAAGAGCAGCCACAGCAACGCAATACTGGAATTGATACCTACCTACTATCACTGTTAAAAGAACTTGAAACATCAAGCCACAAATTACTTTAAAAGCATGTAGAAGCTGCACTTACACGAACATGAATAATCATGCAGAGTGTGGTATGATACTGCATTACTTGGGTAAAGAACATTGCCTGACAATTAATTTACCAATTACTATCCCATTAACTACAAGTCTCAGCGGAAGGATAGTTCCTTATGGCTTCTACAGCATGTAGAGAGACCAACCAAGAAAGCACACAATAATTTTTAAATCTTTATGTGTGATCCAGGAGCAGGGTGACCTTCATCCAGACATTCCACTTGACAGTCAAGATCTTCAATCACTTACGAAAGTGTGCCTTTAAGCATCTTCTTAGGTTTTCTTTTCCAAGAAATGTGCCTGTATCTAGCAATACAGATGAAATAAACTATAATGAATGCAGATGAGCTCTTTAACAAAGTAAAATGAAAAGTCAAGCAACATCAGTCTTATTCTGCACAAGCATTACATACACCTGGCAAATTTAACAGGAAGTACGTAAGGGTAAAGATCTTCAAGCTCAAGTTCAGTAAAAAACCTTGGTTAAGAGTTTGTTAGGAGTTGTCCAGAGGGTATTTAGTCTGAAGAAATCAAGAACCTGTAACTTCCAGCTGAGTACTTACTGAAAGAAAGCAAAGTTGAGTTCAGAACTTCATGTATTTTCCATCTTAAGACTGATGTNCTCTGTCAAAAAATACTTTGTCTGGTGATCATACTACTAAAACATCCCATATTTTTCTGACGTGTGGGGCAGTTTTGATGCCATGAGCGATTTTTTAGACATTTATCAGTAACTGTTGAATGTCCAAGATATTTCCAGCCCCTGAACAATGAAATTCCTCAAACAATCCATTATATTAAGAGGATAAGAAGGCAAACATTTAAGTTGAGACTGCACATCTATGAGGTTTACAGGCTCCTTCTCACATGTCTACAGTAGACCAGTTCTGAAGTGTGGGCTTGGGCTTGAGGTCTCTTCACATTTATCTGAGGTTTATACATATATACTCTGCAGCCATAAACACACTCTGGTTCATACTGGTTTTACTCTGGTATTCCCACAAGTTTTCTCCTAACTCTCCGCTCCTTATTGCTGCTGGCATTTTTAGCAGAGATCCTAATACAAACCAAATAGCTACACCTAGTAGTCTTACACAGAAACTAACTACAATACAGATTTACTTTCCTAAATAGGAAATAACTTCTATCATACTTGAAAAGAAATACCAAAGAAACCATGGGCCACTCTCAGAAATACAAAAAGAAACCCTAGGTTAGACGTACTAGTGCTTTTTGTCCTGATTTGCATTTCATGGCTTGCTGTCAAAAAACAAGATGCAAATGACAGATCATTCCCTCATTTCAAGGAGAATTTACTCATCAATTATAAAGATAAAAAAAAGATAAAATCATTGCTCTTTCTTTGCTCTCTCTTTAGAGAAACACAGAAGTAGGTGAATTATCTGGAATACCAACTCTGACAAGTTCTAGACCTATATTCATCTAACACAGAATACAGACAGACCACAACATTTCATAACACAATAACCTAAGAAGTTATCAGTGTCTGGAAAGTATGGTCCAAATTAGACTCAGTTTTGTCAATTTTTTGCCACAAGACTCACATTTCAAAGCAGCCTACAAGAACATTTGAAGATGTGACGCCGTGAAAAATCCCAACAAGGTCACACCAACTATACAGAATCTTGTTGCTGGCATGGTCTGCAATTATATATCAATCTCGGTATAAACATAATAATAAATGTACGTTAGTCATCTTTGTACTCAATCAACAATACTAGCTTTCTCTGAGAAGACACTGACACTTTTCCTGAAGCTCTGTACCTAAATTAAGAACAAAAGCCTACATTCTCCAACAAACAAGAGGGTTTTACACCTTTTCTAAAAAACTATTTGCAGAGTGTATAGGTGGAACCGACATATTTTACCTTTTGGTCTGAAATAAACATAATCCAAAATAGATTCCAGTGTACAAGATTAGTACCAACACAAAAATAGCTGAAAGTTAAGAGCTGCAAGAAAAGACTTCTTGACTTTATCAGAAAATCATGGTGAAGGCAGCTATGTTCAGTCTCAATGAATGACTTCAGGGGGTTCAAGTCTGCACCTCTTCCAAGTTAAACATTTAAAAAAGTAGTTAATGTTTTGAAGATTATTTATTTCTTTGCTACAGAGATACAGAAAAAATTGTTAATTTAGACATGGTAGTTTCTTCTTGGATGCAACTCTAAATCCCATTGAAGGAATATTCGCTCATTAACTTCTAGCTGGAAGTTAGAGCAGCAAGGTTTCTCTTCTTTTGCCATTCTAAGGAGCCTTCTAATTAAGTAAATAAGAGTTCATGGTGTCTTCTGGATGCTCTTTGGGATTATTTGATACTATCATCAAAAATTTTTAAAAAGCAAGCATGTCAAAATATAAAGCATCATCCTCAGCAGCACGGAAAGAATCCACCATCCCTGTGCTGACTAGATGAGAAGGGTCAAGTACCTCCTGTATGATGGTATGGGCTTCTATAGCAAAGGCAACTGAAGTTCAGCAACAGTGGTGCCAGCGAGAGCAAATGGCTATCTGCACCTTGTGAGGACACCTGTAATGAAGAACTAGTTATTATCTCAAGCTTCCATGATCAACAACAAAAATCTAAAAACTACACCAAAAACTCCAATAACCAACTACATTTTTACATAATATTACAGTTTAATCATTAAGAGCTGAGATTTAATTAATAGCTTTTAAAGATGAGAATACTCTCATAACTTCCATCTGTATTATTGATATCAACATTTGACTATGTATTATGGAAAATCCTCATCATCTAGTTGTCAGTCTAGATCTTGCATGAGGTGTATTCTGCATCTAGGGGTGTGTGGAGTTCTTTATAATATTAAAAAATGTTAATTTTCTAAGCGCTTCCAGATTAATTTTAAAAAGTACATGTACTAAACTATCCTAACTAAATTATGTGAATGTGTGACTCTCAAGTGTGCAGTGTGACTCTTGGGGATGCCCTGTGCAGGATGAAGGGTTGTATTCAATGATCCCTGTGGGTCCCTCCCAACTCAGAGTTTTCTGTGATTCTGGGATTAAATATACATGCTGTAAAACACAGCCCTAAAGTTGACTGCAATTTCTTAGAGGTTACATAATGCTCTTTCAGGTTCCTAATACTTAAATAATACATACAAAACAGTATAAGTATTCTGTTTTCACTGATGCTTCTTTGCTTTGCCCTCAGTTTGTTTAGCTGCTTTAAATAATAAAGATAATCATACCCAAGAATAGAAATTGCATTAGTAGCCTTACAGTAACAATTTAACAAGAAGATGATTTCAGTAAACTTCTGCAGTCATATAATAAAAACTCACTCAAAGGCCTACCAAACCTACTATCAAGTAAGTTTTGAGTATACATCATGAATTCACTGTGTTGGGAATTTTGGCATGCAGTCTAATCATATCTGACCTGAAGACTCCAGATGACTCTCCTCACACTACAGAGCTACTTGTTATCAGCTTCATCAAAGAATGGCAATTACTTCCCTTCTAAGGTTTCTTCAAATTGTTTCTCTAAAACAAAAGACTTAACTGCTCCAGCTGAAGATTTCTCACCCCAGATTTCTGCCTGAAGCAGATGGGGTTTGGACAGCTTCAGCTGAAAATGTTTACGATTTTCCAAGCAAAATAAAGCTGGGAAGAGTATGTGCCAAGAAACTCAATTGTTCTATGAATAGGCTTAGCACTCCCATTCCTGAGGGAAAGACTTCACAAGTACTGATTTTCTAGCCTTCAGGAAATTCACCGAAGTTGTAAGTATTAAGAAGAACGAAAACATACAGTATACAAACCTGAAGTTTGGAAGTTTAAACTCACATGAAATTCCACCCACTACTGGCTGTGCCAGCCCAGGTCAACCAGAAGCTAGAGGTGTCATATAATAAAGGCATGCCCTGTTGCCCGATTTTTAACTGTGTGTTTTACTGAAGCTACTTTACCACAAGCATGTTCTCATGCAAAGCTAAAGCTCCTCCACTCCTCTTACCCTTCTATTGTTTCAGTTAAATTTTACAGAAACAAAACCCTTCATATTTGGACATTACAGTGTGGGTATGACAAACTAGAATTTAAAGATTCAACTTGCACAGCTAAGTGACATGATCCATATTACCATACTTAGTGCACAAAGGCAGAGCTGAATTTCTTCTAGTGAAGTAGGCCTGATTTGCAGCAATTTTCACCTCAAGTAAATAAATAGCTTCAATATTCTCACCTCCTCCTGCTGACTTCAATCTCCCATGAAACAGGTTAGGAGTGGTTTCCTCACCAACAAGATTAATGACTTCAAAAGTAATTTCAGTCACTGACTCCTACATACACTGGCAAAGAAACCTTTGGGCTCCAATGTCTTTTTTCCCTTACTTTGGTAAGCACTATGGAAAAGATACTGAGATAATGGGGATTTTTAATAGCAGTCATTTACAAATTTTCACTGAATTCTACTTCCAACAGGGTGGGATGGGATGATGAGAGAAGCCAACAAGAGACATTAGTTCTTATCTTCCACAAACAGTAGATATTGCTGCAATACAAGAGTGTGCATGTTTAGTTCTACGCAAAACGTAAGTAGGTATTAATACGTTTACAGTCTTACAGCAAACCTTAAAAGTCTCTGGTGCATTTTCAAATTTAAACTTCCATGTATTTTTACTGCTCTATTTTTCCAGCATTGTAACTGAAATAAACTAGAAATCCCACAATGACTGTAACTTGGTTCCCCAGAAAATCTGCTCTGGTAGGTCAAAATGCCAAGATATCTCCTTCACTTTCATAAATAAACTGAGAATTTCTATTCTCAGAAACAGTTTCACATTCTTTCCAATTAGGAGAGAGAATATGCTGCTGGAAATCAGATTGTCATCTGGCTTTTCTGAATTTCTCTAAGAACGAGTTTACTCAGAGTTGACATACAACACAAAAAAAAATATTAGATGTGAAAAATCTGTAGTGGAGCAAGGTTAAAATATGTTTTATTCCAGCATAAGGAGGTATTTGTGGCTCTGCAGGAAAATCCTTCCAGATAGTGATCCACCATCTTCAAGAGGGAAAGCAAGAGACATCACTGCAGGTTTCTATGTTCAGCAGACTTCTCTGGCTAACTGCAGAGTTAAGAATTAAAAAATTTGCGCTGAAAGTTCCACCTCAATCTAGAATATGCCTTGACTTCTGTGGCTAGTAGTCATTCAGCTCTACAGAAGTGTGGAGCCCCAGAGAGCACAGGATGTCCTAAACATGTTATAGAGTAATACTATCTTGGTCAATCTTCAGTGTCACATGTGAATGGCAGGTCCTTCTGGCAGTAAAAGAAAAGATGTCAACCTATTCAACAAAGTAGTGCTATTCCTAGCATTTACAAGGAAAAACAACCCAACACAACAGTAACACGAAGCACTACATTAATGACAACACTAGGTTTCCTCCAGTAGTCTTAGGGTATTTTAACCCTTAAAAACACACATGAGAAATACTGACCACTTAAGTTCTTGCATTGGTCTTTGAAGATCAGACAACAGCAAACTACAGTATAGCAAATTAACTACATTAAGTGGACACAGACAGTCCTAAAAAACTGCAAAATAATGGCTCAAACTCAAAATCTTAGTTGAAATTGTTCTCTACTGCAAGCTAAGAACACGATGCTGTTGAAATTCAGCCCATAAACAATGACTCACTTAGGTTTCTACATCCTTACAACCTCATATACCTCCCATTTTTAGAAGAACATTACTTACCCAGGCTTCCCACCACTTCTAGAAACCCAAGGATTTCTACAAGTTCCCAGAGAGACAGTATTCAGTAGCAGGATCACAGTTCTACTGGCAGACTGTACAGATTTAACCATACTGAGCACTAACCAGATAAAATAAGAAAAAGATTTTGCCTAGATAATATTTTTCACAACACGTACAGCAATATTCAGGGGGGTTTTAAGTTTTTACCTCAGTATACTGTTTTCTCTTCATCTCACGTTTAACTAAAGTGACTTTCTTTAATTCTTAATATTGTCATAAATATTATTTTATCACAGCCCTAAGGAATCAGTTATTTAGTTTCATGCTATCAATACTCAGTTTTACTTGAGCAAGAGTAACTCTTCTGACCCTTTTTCTTATGAGCACCATGGAAACAGAAAAGCGACCCATAATCAAGAAGTAAACTTCAGAATTAATTATGGTAATTATAAGATAATTAACATTTATGGGGAGTGAAGCTATAAAAAACAATTCCCTAGCTCTCCACTGAACATGATCCCAACTGTGTCCTAAACTGGATATACTAAGTACCAAACTCACAAATGCTGTTCATGTAGGCAACTTCAGCTATAATATTTCATTATCCTGCTTTCTCAAGTAAGACATCTGTTAACTAAAATGCTCACAACAGTTTGTCTGGCCACTGTCAGACTACACAGAAAAGCACAACTCACTACAGGCTCATTTCCGTGCTTCTCAGATAAAGAATCTGGGGTAAAAACCTCGAGTTTGTCCTACATAAAAATGTATACCCAAAGAAGTGTACTACCACAGAACAAAGCTAAGCAGGTTTCACAACTCCAAGACTCATATTTCTTGATTTGGCTCCTTCAGAAAAACACATATTTGTACATAATGTTCCTTAGAGACCAGCCCTCACAAGTGCTCACTGACACCAATCTGGAGAACACAAAAATCTAGTAATTCGCTACTGGTTCAAAATCTACGCTTAGCATCTAGCCACTAATGCCTGCCTTCTGGTTAACAGTTAAATTTCTATCTTTTAAGTTTTCTCCACGTATTTGTAAAGGTACGCACTTCATCTCTTTTGAGGCAGAAATTTCACTGTCCTGCATTACTCAGGTGAACACTTCAACACTCATCCGCTGTAAGAAGGTGCATCTTCGGAGTCACTTTCCCTGAAATGTACCACACATTCGGTGCCTTTCGCGTCAGGCAATAGCTACGCTTCGCTTACACTCACTGCTCGAGCACTGCGCACACCTCGTAGTTTATGTAACGCGGCTTCAAAGGTTACACCCATCAGCGAAGTTACGGCCTGAGGCGACCTATTCGGAATAAAATCTTTCCATCACCTCAGGGGAGGGGAGGTACTACCTCACGGAACACTTCCAGCCAGTCACCCCTGCCACAACGGCTTCCCGTGGTGGGGGTGAAGCGCCTCGCTGGACTGCCGGCAGTCGCCCTTATCCCGCCCGGGACACGCCGGGACTCACAAGTCGAGGACACCGTGGCAACACAAGTTCTGCCCGCGTCAATTAACCCCGTGCCGCCGCCTCTCCGCACCCCGCCACGCGCGGACCTGGGGCGGCGTTTTCCCTGGAAACCGCTCGCGCTCGGCCCGCTTCCCGCCGTGCCCGGCCGGGATGCGGCCAGGCGGAGGAGAGCAGGGCAGCCCCCTCCTTCCCCCCGCATCCATCCGGCTGCCCTGTCACTTGGGCAGGATGAAGGCGGGAGCCGAGGGAGGAGCCTCCCGCCGCTCAGGTGGGAAAACACACACAAAGGGGTCTCACTGGGACCCGGAGAGGGGTGAAGGGTTTTACTCCCCGGGGTTTTACTTCATCGGGGAAAATGGGTCTCAGAGCATTCTGTCAGGGCGGGCTTCCCGCTGCCCTCCCATCCCCCCAGACCCGCGAGTAAACAAAAGCGGGAGCTCACAGAACGGCACATGGGTGGAGACGGGGACCCCTAAGCCGCCCAAAAAGGAGGGCCGGTAATTAGGGGCGACCCGCGAGGGTTCTCCTGGATAGGGGAGTTCCCGCCTCACCTGCTTGCCCCGGTAGAAGAGCCGCTGGCGGTCGGGGCTCACGCGGAAGGTCTCCTCGATCTTCTCCCGCAGGCACTCGATCTTGGTGAGGCGGCTCAGGTCGTCGATGGTGTGGGTCTCCGTGCCGTCGATGGTGCGAACCTGGATCCACATGGTGCGCGCCCACCCGCCCGCTCGGCCAGCCGCGGGCAAAGGAGGAGAGAGCCGGCCAGGGGGTGGGAACGGGGGTGAGCGCTCTGCGGGTGAGCGCCCGCGGGGTGAGAGGTCCAGGGGAGGCGTCCGGAGGCTACCCCGCTCTTTGTTCGGCCCGACGGGGCAGGAATTTCAAACCTCGCGGAGGCGGCGCGACCCTCCCTCCCGCCCGCAATCCGGGCCGCCCGTCCCGCTCGGCGAGGTGCGGGAGAGGGAAGGGGAGCCGAGCAGACCCCACGGCGCTCCCCGATCCCGCCGAGGCAGCGCGAATCGCGGCGGGCCGGCGGCGGGGAAGGCTACGGGGATGCGCCGGGAGCCATCGCCCGGCCCGGCACTGTTTACCGGGGAGCGCC